>JAIPRL010001869.1:0-70964 GCA_025469235.1 Pemphigus obesinymphae
AGTGATATGAGGAAGGTGGGAGTAAGTGAAGAAGATGCGGGAGATAGAGTTAAGTGGAAGTGTAGGACCAGGGTGGCCGACCTCAAATAGTTGGGAGAGAAGGCGAAGGAGAAGAAGAAGAAGAAGATGTTTTATACGGCTTAATAACAAATAAACAAAATCAAAATTTTCATAGGACTATAATACCAATTTTTTACTAACTATCTAGGTGCCTACATTCAAATGTATACTATTGTTATGCTAAAACTAAAAATGCTTAGTGCATACCTATCTATTACTTTATAACATTGTAGCCTGGAGGAATATAATCTGTATACCTACATAGTATTAACTTGAATAGTCCTCAATAATACATACCTAATAAAATTGAGATTTTTATTTTTATTTTTAGAATAGGTATCTACATATTATAATATTATTATTGGAGCGTATAGGTAGGTACTCTCTCTTTAGTTTTTATATATTACTTATACCTATCTATGTACAAAAAAATGTACGCGTTTTTAATACATTTTAATACTTAAAAGGTCAAATTTACACTCATTTTTAATAGTTAATGGACTTTTATTTTCACTTTCCATAATACCTATATTGTATTGCATTGTATTGTATTGTAGCTATTAGGTAGGTATCTATAAGACTGACGACTTTCCCAATTAAAAGCTCGAAAAGTACTGAAAAATCATTCGTACTCTTTATGTAATTTATAGATTGTCACTTGTAAGATTGTATGTAATAAAATATTTGAATTAAAGTGTAAATTATTCATTTATAATAACTTTGAACCATTTCTCAATCTCGGGGTGTCTATACCCGATTACCCATCACTCATCGATGTTAGCCTATTCAAATTACGATCCTTGGATAGCATTAAAAAAAAGGGGGGGCTAAACACTGAGCGTGCCTCAGGGCGCCGAGAAGGTTAATCCGCCACTGGGATGGTCGGTATTAATTCAATTATTTAGTACTGAGGGAAGTATTATAAATTAGGTATAAAACTATCAAATACACGTTATTTAACGGTTTATTTATCTTAATATTCATATTTATAATATGGAAAATACATTGGTAAAATTTTGTTTAAATTTAGCAGCATTGGTTTTGGAGGAGAATTGGTCTCGTATCTCGCTATACAACTTTCCCGTATTTTCATCTATAGTATTTACTATAAGTTAGCAAAGGTAGGTAAGTTAATGGAAAAAATTAAAACTTAGTTAAGTTAAGTTAAGTTAGCCTAAATGCCTTCAGTTAAAAGTTAAGTGTTAACCAAAAATAAATTTAACTGATTAAGTTAAAAGTTAGCATTGAAAAAAATATCAACTTATAATACATGTGCCGAATGTTACCTCTGAATTTTACACACACTTTTAAGTTATAATTAATTACCACTCGCACAAAAATAAGTTACGCTCACAATGATCGATAAATTGTCTATACATAACTCACAACTCGATTGCAGAGATCTACTTAACATAATTAAAACAAAAATCAGTATTTAAACAGGTAAATTATAGGCTATAATATAAATCTTAATGAAAATGGAAAGTTCTTTTTCATTTATATTGATGCGCACAATATAATTGTGATATTTAAGTAATTAATTTTAGTGAACAGAATAACATAAAAGAGCTTTAAATCGAGTTTGACAGATAGAGACTTTAAAATGTACCTATTTGGGATAGTAGTGATGGAAATTTGGTTTTACCGGTTAGAAAATTTGAAAAAGAAAAGGTAAGTAATATTCTCAAGTTGATCAAAATGAAAAATGGTATTGCTACAAGATTTATTAATTTACTTTAAAAATATATTCAACATTTTTAAATTGATAGATTATCATTTTTTTTAAGAGGATACTACACTACCGTGTTCTCGCGCATAAAATATTATTATTATTATTATTATTATTATTATTATTATTCCAAGAAGAAAAATAAATAAATTATAGATTATAAAGTAGAAAAAAAATTTACTATTTGAAACCTATCAAAATCTAAAAAGTTTTTGTATATGATGATAGTATAACGTGGATCCAAAAAATTTCTTCCTGTGAAGATCCACTCGTAATTTGAAGGGTGATATCTTGGTATCCAAAGGTACGATAGTAGTCGGGGTTTGTGGTATAAGGTCTGGTGAGTATATAGAATCCGAATCTTTTCTAAGGGGAGGTATATACTGGATTGTATTTATATCTTATTTGGCAATAATATAAATGGCAAACATAGAGATGTTTATGTGATATATAATAATTACAAAATGTAGACCGGTCTGCATTCTGCAGTAACACATGTATTTTATATAGATCTGCAATTTGTGGACCCTTCTGCATTTTAGAACGTCCCTAGAGTGAGTTGAAAAGGAGTGGACAAATTAAAAAATTTGAAGTTTTCACTGCAGGATACTTTTTACGATTGGTAGGTATATAAATGAAAAACCTAAATAATGTTTTTTGATACTTAGACATTTTTTCCTCAGAGCCAAAGCCAGAGCTCAACCTATATTATATACTTACATTTAATTTGAAGAATACCTGTATTCACAGTAGGTAGATATGAATTTAAAATATTAATGATTGATAAATATTTGAGTGTTTTAAAACTATAGGTAGTTTAAATTGTAATTTATCATCTCGATATTTAAATTAATTCAGTAATTATTAATTTAATTTTTTTTTTTTTACAATACCTACCTATTAACTTCTTTAAATTATATTTAATCAACTGAATTTTAATTGCGCATTTGGACAAGAAAATAATAATATAGGTATTAAATTTTATTATGGAGAATTAAAAATGTAATAATTTTTGTGAATGCTTCTAGTCCAAACTTAAAATGTTATTTATCAATAAATTAATAGCTTCTTCTGAAAAATAATTCTGGCTACCGCACTGGTATGATATATTGATATATATACCTATACATGCAACTACTCTTTTATGAGTAGGTATACTAAAATTGAAAAAATGCAATACCTCCATTTTAATTAAATTTAATTTCTATATTAAAGGTATATATATATTCTAACTACATTAAAACTGTAAATTAAACTATAGCATACCTATTGTTTTCCATAGTATTAGTATGATATTTTGGTTGATAAGTAGGTACTACATTTTAAAATCATTGTTATCAAGTTTTTCATTCCAGTAGGTATCTAATGTAGGTAGTAGGTACCTATATCTATTGTGCAAATAAACTAGGTATTTAAATATTATATTACATATAAATTAGAAATTATATTGATTAGGTAATGAGTCAATTTGTAATATTTAATATGCTTGTTATTCAATTTTTAGGAAAATTAAAAAAATATAGGTACCTACCTACCAATAGATAGGTTAGCCCCTAAAATTGTGTGTAGTACGAAAAATTTAATGTGTAGTATGAAAATCACTACTGTGTTAATAAAATTAGGCAATTTTACATTTGTATATATTATAATGTTGATGAGAAAAATAAAAAAGTCTTTCAAAGAAAAAAAAAATGGATTTAATGTGTAGTACGAAATCAGAATATTTTAGAGGCTGCTATTAAGTTTAAACATAGATTAACCAATTAATATTATCAATATTTAATTAATTTTACTTATCTGATGGGCGAAATCGTTATACATTTTCTTATTACATTTAGTAGGTATCATACCTCGTATTATACATTTTTTTAGTTTAATTACATATTGTACCTGCCTATAACAAAATATAATATTTAATTAAATTGTGCGTTATATAGGTAATATCCTGTAACGAGACCACAGTATTTAAATCAGACCCATTGATTCATAGTTTTCATATCTAGTAGTAATGAATTTAAAATTGTCGGACTTCTGTGGTACTTTTCACAATTTTAATTAAATTTATATTGATACATTTGTTGTATTTTTTTTTATCATAGGTAAACGATGTTTAATCGGACTTTCGAACATATTGACCTAGCGACAATGGTTGTACAAAAAACTTGTATAATGCTAAGTCTGGCACTGAATTCATATGAGCAAAGTACGTATCTACTATATTTTATTTTACATTTATATTTTATATTTACATTATATTTATTGGTAAATGTATTTTTAATCGTCAGATTTTCATGATCCTTTTACATTTTTGATTGAATTTAGATTAATGTTTAGTTGTGAAAAAACCTGTTACACTTAGTTCTTAAAAAAAACAAAGAATAATAATTTCGATCAATTTTCGGATTACATACCTTTATCAACATATTCATCGGAACACTTTAAGGGTGAACAACTCTCTTCTAGAAATCCAACGCCAGTTTCTGACGTAGGTGGAATATTTTTAAAATTAATTAATTATCAATATTATTTCCAATAAAATACATAAATAATTGAGGTATACAAATTTCACTCAAAAGTAATTCTATTAATCAGGTGTTGTACTCAAAAAATTTATATTTAAAAGATGTTACACTCAACGGGAGTTACAAATCCAAGGTTTTACAGAGAACATATGTTATTATAATTATAATTATTATTATATTTCAAATAACTTACAAATAGGCTTACTTAAAATGAGTTGCACCTGGTAGGTTTTGCACTCAATCTAGTAAATTTAAGTAATCTAATAATAAATCTAATAATAAATAATTATTGAACATTTTTTTTTTTTAATTAATATATAAATAGCATATATATATACTTATTATTTTAAATACATTTAATGAAATATAGAGTTTTACATTTTGTTGTAAACTATTAGTACATCACATACCTATAATATGTATTTGAAAATTACATAATTATTTAAGATATATTATAATAGTATTTTAATTTTGAAAACTAGTAGTATTTAAAAGCATTTTAAAAACCAGTGATGAAAAGTTCAATTACAATAAATAATTATTTCAGTTATAACTTATCACATATATACATAATTATCAATTAAAATAAAACAATCATTATTAATTTGAAAAATAAATATTCGATAAAATACTTTTAAAATTACCGATTTTAAATATAATAATAAATAAACTCCACCCTTCCTCTGTGTGTTAGCAACATCAGATTGGTAATCAACCCTGGAATCTCTGATGCCAGGTTTTGATCGTTTATGGTTTATTTTCAGTATTTTGGTTATTTGATCTAGATGCATTTCTTTTCAGGTATTCTTCAAAAGCTTTTTTTGCAAACTGTTGTGACAAGGAGTTATGGACTTCTGTAGCTGGTGACTCAACATTTTCTATGATCATTACAGGATAACGTTGTAAAGTATAGAAATTAGCCATTAATTGCGCTTCTGTATTGGATACATTTTCAGGGATCGGGGTAGCTAAAATAAAAATATTAAAGTTTTAAATATGGAAATGATTATATTATATTGTATAGTTTATAGTTACTAATATTATTTGTTTTAGATCTTTTGAGATAAAAACTAAGCATTTTTGCAAAACTAAGTAATTATTTTTATTATTAAATTAAGTTAGTATTGGCAAAAGTAAGTATAATTAAATGTTAAAAAATACTTGAAATTTTAGTTCACTTGAAAAAAGTTAAAAGAAAAAAAAGGAAATTTTATTTAAAAAATTGAAAAAAAAATTCCATAGTAGATATATAGTATAACAGTAATATCTTTCTCATTTTTCTCAAAAAAAATTTCTATCATTTTAACTTTAAATCTCATAATGCTCAGTCAGGAGTTATAAATTAAAATGTTTTATTACTTGTTTGATAATTTTTAACACAGTTCATTGATTGAAAAAATTTTTTGGCTTGAAGTTTATTGCCCCTTTCGTCATTAACTTCAATGCATAGTCCCAAATTATCAGCTGGATTCTCGCGCCAATTCTTCACTGCAGTACGAACATTAAATTGTGTCCATTTATCTCCTAAGTATGGTAGCATTAGAGTGTCCAAAAGAATTTTTCGCACTGTAAATAAAATATTAATTTTTATAAGTATGATGTAGATTGTTTAAAATAAAATATGTGTATATTTTTCTACTTGTGTTTTTAAATCCTGGTGTGTAGGCAAATACAGATACCACAATCTGCATGTTTTTTAATTCCGCTGTTGTCATTTGAACATTTGATCTTTGCTCGGAGGTTTTGTCTGGTCTACAATTTGGTGAATTGTCGATCTTCTGAAAAATCAATACAAATTAATAATATGATTTATAGTTAAAAATAACATCATACACATACCTCTTTTGTCAATTGGGGTGCACAAGTGTTTTGTTTGAATAGTTTGAGAGTGGCGGTTTTTATGTATACTGTTGAACTGTTCATCACTTGAGGCGTACTAACATTGAACACCATGTTCACCACACCCTTTTTATTCCAAATTTCATAGTTTGCGCTTCTTGGTAAGTCGCCTGCATACATTAAAAATTTAATTAAAGTATGTAATCCCATTAACTTATACATTCATAATATTATTTAGATAGACAGAATTAATTTTCTACATACGAATAATATACATATATTAACTTACATACTAGATGTAAATACTGATTAAACTCAATTGAATTTGGAGAATACATTGGATAATCAGTTATTTTATTGTAGGCCTTCAAACTTCTTTGAGTAGAGTTCATACTAACAAATCGAAGAGTAGAACGAGCAATCCTGATATGCTGTGGATTAGTATCATCAATGGGTTTCTTATTCCTAAAATAATATAACAGTAAAAACATTAGTTTGTGTTATTTTAATTTTTATATTTTTATAATATATAATATTTTTATTATTTTAATAAAATTTAAGTAATATTAACATGAACTGGGTATTCACATTGTAAAATATTCCAATTTTCTATACAAAAAGTTTAGATATATTGATTTTACAATAATTTTTTTTTTTTTTAGTTATAACATTTTGACCAGAATACTTGATCTAATCACAACATGTGTAGGTATCCAGTATTTAAATAGTGCTTACTGAACATGTTGAACGATATATGGGGTATCAATCGACATATCAATTGCTAATACAACTTGTACTAATGTGTATATGATTGTTTATAATTGTTAAATTATTTAATTTTTTAACATTATTAAAAAATGAAGACAAGTACAAACTTTTTCACATAACAACATATTCTTTATTTTAATAGCTTATTAATGTAAAATGAAAAATACATGAAGGATCAATAAGACCTACATGGCTTTATAGACTTATGTAGGGTCAATACACCCTACACAATACTTTTTACGCTATGTATATTTATTTAAATAATGATATTAATAAATTTTAATACATAGTATTATGAGGTATTAAGAGAAAAATAATTACCTTATCGCTAGTGTACGATACGAAAACATCTTTATCACCAATATTTAACTAATTAACAATATTTTCATTCATTTTTGATACTTATTGACTACTAGGAGTACTAAATATGAAATATAACACCTAACTCCTCACAATATGAGTTTAAATTGATTCAATATATAATAAAAATAATCCACAAAAACCATGTCAAAGAGGAATTTCATATATCAATCTATAAATATAAATTAAATTATTTATCTTAAACACCTCAATAGAATATTAAACCATTTTATTACTTTATTCTATAAGCCATGTAGAATAATGATCCATTAAGAATATATAGAAAAATAAGGTTATTCAGCCCTACATATTTATTAAAAAATAATTATTTAAAAATAAATATTGGCTGTAGGGTCTAAAAACCTTAAATAGCCCTAAAAACATAATGTACTGTAAGGCCAATAAACTCTAAATAGCGTTATAAGCAGAAGTATTTATTACTCCTGGTCGCTTATCCTGAATTTGTTTAAATTATTATTATAATTATGGATGAGAAAAAGTAAAAAATAGTTTTAATTATGAAAATGAATAGGTACATATAATTATATATTTTGCAAAAAAAAAAAAAAATGTATGTGTTCCTACGAAATTCGATTTTTAAATTCATAAATATAATTAAAAAATTGTTCAAACCTTTTTATTATTAAACTATAAATTTCACTTAACTGCTGCAAAAAAAAATTTGTATATAAGTACCTACATATTGTATTATGATATTATATTATTATATTAAAAGAAAGCAGGAAAATATGTAGGTATAGTGTTCTTAAATTTATTAAATATTAATTTTAAAAATTTTACTACACACTAGAAATTCTCAAGTATAAGTTGTAAGTGTTGTAATGTTAATTTTTGAACAAATGTAGTTTATAGACCACTTTTTTTTTTTTATCAAAATTACGCTGCGTCATGTGTATATGTATACGCCATATGGGTAGGTACGTACAAAAATCAAATCGCCATAACTTTTCATTGGAATTACCGACGTCTTCAACCCCCTCCACCCTTACTTGCGTTCCTGAACCCGTGTTAAAAACAAAATAATTTAATTGATGGAAACATCCCTTCGTTTTATTACGTTGAAATCAATAAATGAATATTTATTTATCTATTGGTCAGATTTCATAGCCAGTGCAATAGATAAAACCCCATTGTAAATAAAAAAAATTATATGTAGTAGGTATAGTAGGTATATTACCATTCGGTAGTGTCGTCCTGCTCTTCTTCTGCCGTTTTCGTCTCTACGTCTGGCCGTATGATAGCAACGGTCGTCAACAATATGGCGGCTGTGCCCAAACCGAGTAGCAGTCGGACATCCATCATTTTGTTGATTATCGTAGTATAGGTAAAATACTATTAAGAAATAACCCGTACAAAACTGGTGTCGTTTGTAGAGAAAATAGACTGTATAAACAAATATAACTAGTATATAGTATCAGAGTAGCTGATAGGTTTAAAGATGATTGTGAAAAAAAACTGAGAAAGTAAACACGATATAAATTGAAGTCTGTCTGAGACGTGTGTGATCGAAGATTTGAGGACGAACGGACGCGCACGACGTTGGTGTTCGGTGCAAATAAAACAAGGGACGCGGCCAACTATATGGCGGGGGTGAATGTTAGCCAATGAGAAATGGCCATGGAGATGTAATATATTTTCAGTGTAACCATTTTATACGAGATAAAAACGAGGTCGAGAAAATATTATTAGCAAGTAAGAGCAAGTTAATGAAAAAATGGAGTAATTAAAAAAAATTCACCAAAAATAATTCAGTTAAAATCGAAATTTGATATAATATAATATATTATAACTATAACTCTTAAAAATAAATAAAAGAACGACATGAAAAAGGTATTATACTATTTCAGTAATAGGTATAGTAGTTAAAACCATAACAACTTTATTTATCATTTTACAAAAAAATATTCATATCTTTATTATATACATAGTTACGTAGTTATTGCAATAATATATTATTATAATAATCTATTGTTTTTTTTTTTTAATTTGGATTTATATCAAATGATAGAATAACAGTCTTTATCGCTCAAATTTTTTCGATAAACCTATTAATTTTAAAAAACAGGTACATAGCATGATCGTGATGGACGTGCCTATTGAATTAAAAAAGCAATAGTTAACAAAATATTTTTTTATTAATAAAAATTAAAAATGTATAATAGTAATACTTAAGTAATATATTATATACCTATAAAATATTTAAAATTTAAGTAATAGTTTTTTAAACACTGTAGGTACAATTTAATTTATATATATTATTCTGGGTGAATATTGGTTTTGTGATTGTACCCAAACATTTTATAAGAAAAAATGCTTCGATCATTACAAGTAGCACAAGTTTCCGGTAGAAAATTTCATCTTGTTGGTACTTGAAATAGGTCATTTTTCAATTTTTTTAATTTTTTCGATAAACGCATAAGAAAAAGCTATCAAAAAATTAGCATTAAAATTGGTAAACAAGATTTTAGTAGAATTCTTCACAACTCTGAAAATATTGATGCTAGTCGCATGAAGTTTTCACCTCAAACGTATATAAGTACGTAAAATATTAATATTAATAAAAACCATTGTTCGAAAATTTTTCCCATTTTTAGGCTATTTATAGCAATATCCAAATTTGAAACATTTAATTCATAATAGACTTAATTATTGTTTTTAAGACCTAAAAATATAATAGTGTTAATAGTATACCATTCTACAAACAAAAAATTTTTAAAATTGATAAGTACAATATTTTTTAAAAGCCATTTTAATTGTTTTTTTTTTTAGTACCCATTTATTTTTTTTGAGATTTTGGTACGATATGTGTATATTATAAGTATAATAGCATATTATTTTGGGTTATTTCTAGCAATTTCCAACTTTGAGTTATTTTATTCATAATAGTTTTAATTTTTTGTTTTAGACCTTAAAATTTAATACAGTATTAACATTACGTCATTCTAGCTACACACAAAAAATATTAATACATCGGTAGATATAATATTTTTTTAATAGCTATTTAATTTATTTCCAACAAATGTACCTATAATTTTAGTATAAAATGTATTCGAATTTTGGGGAAATAATTCATCTAAATTGAACTTTTTGAATTAATTTTTTTTTAATTTCCAATTTATTTCTATTATTTATCTATATATTTAATAAATTTATTAATGGGTAAAATGTTAGAAAAATTAAGGGACCTGTAAATCTAATATTTAGTTATATAATTAAGTTATCCCCTCCTCCTGCTATCCATAATATTTTACATTATAACTTCGTTCTGGTAAACTTAAAAAAATTTTAAAATGAGCTTACAATAATTTTAATTATTACTTAAAAATTAAGGAATTAAAATAAAAATGTTTCAGGTTAAAGTTGAACCTGGAATAGACTGACGCCACACGTGTAAATTCGGCTAGATATAGAAACTATGAAATTCATGCTATATTCTCATATCTTTCGATTATAGTCAAAATATTAAGATGTACAGATTCTAAATTTTAAACCTCCCTCTATTCCTATATTAGGCGTACGGCGAATTAGTTTTAATCGCTTACTATCATAAATAAGTGTTAAATTTTTAACATTTTACAATAGTAAGATTTATAATGGCAATGGTCAAATAGGATTAAAATAGTACTATTATTATTAAAACTATAATAACATATTGTTTAGCTATTTAATTTTATATATTATGAAAACGATAACTCATAATTGCGATCCAGGCACAATTATTTACGTGAATCACTTAAAATACCTACTATAATATTATATTACAAAAAACAATAGCAATATTTATATAATAAATAATTGCTTGACGTAAAATCGAAAATAAAATATTGATCTCCGTACTATTAAAAATACAAAATGTATAGAGAAGATTGGAGATACAAACAATTTCATTGATTCAGACATGGTACATTATTTAAAAAATAATTCTAAATAGAATGATACTATCTAGTAGGTTCTGTCTACTGGAATAAATGTAATCACAAGCCAATACAATTCTAAATTTTTAATAATGTATTATTCATTATTCAGATCATAATTCTATGAAGAAAAAAAAAAGTCGTCTAGATACATATGATGGTAGTTGGTCCGGCTTCTATTTGACTTTCGACAGAATAGTTTATTATTATTATTTTAATTTTGAAACAAAATAAATCATCTTATACAAAAGACGATTCTAAGCGGAGTTTGCTAAAATATTATTAAAAAAAATAGACCACCATCACAATTTAATTTTTTATTTTATTATTTATTCTATAATTTATCAAATTTGTTTCACTTATGGGAATTGGAAGGCGTAATTTATTAAGGGGTTGTGTATAGATACAATTATTTGATTGATTGATTGACGTTGCGCAGAGTGTTTATGTGAATAGTATTATAGTAAAGTAAGACCAAAGTCTTTAGTGTATAAATACGTTAGATAATGATAGTTTGTTTATTTGCACGCACAGACACATGTCAATAATTATGGCTACCGTATTTTAAAAGGCACTAAATACCATTACCAACATACCGAATGTCTTAATTGTACGATAAGGATTCTAAAAACTAATCTAATTTCGTCGTAAAATTTACTTTAGAAGACTTTCCCACTTTTTAAATGTTTTCCCTTGATTTTTACAAAAATTAAAAATATAAATATTTAAATATTAGAATGTATTAACTTAGTTTTAGGTAGACTTGGGGAGAAAAAATCAAAACTATGGGAAAGTTGATGTAAAGTGGACTTTACGACTAATTAAGATCAGTATTTAGAATTCATATCGCATCACTAGATCCATCGATACGTTGAAAATATAAATAGTCTAAAATGCTATGATATGTGTGTGATATAGAAAAATAAACAACCGACACCTCCAATTTTCTTAAAGTTTAAGAAAACTTCTGAGAAAATAAACAATTACTTTATAAAGTACCACTAAAATCAATTTTTCATCAAAATACATCTTTACCCCTAAACTCGAATTTAAGTAAAGTTGATCAGAGAGAAAAAAATAAACCTCATTCAAAAATCATCAAGTTGTAGAAAACGCATAATTCATTTTTATTTGATCTTCAAATACTGATCAAAATAGTAATGAAATCCGCCAGACGTAAAACAGATTTCAAGTATTTTGGTAAATAGTTGAAAATTATCTATTTACAAAATTATATCACTCAAATGGTATTTATTCATAACATAAGTATTTACTGGTCATGTCCTAGGTTTTTATCACTTTTGCGAAGAATTTTGACAATAAACATCTAGGTATACAAATGATTTTTAGATGAATAACCTTGAAATCATTTAGATTTTTCAATATGTGCTTGATAATCGTTTTAATGTATTCTTAAAAGAAAAAAATACTCGTTAATGTAACATCCAGTAAAATTGTTGGATTTAGATTGTTTAAATATGTGTACCTATTTAATAATAAAGAATATTACTTATATTATACTCTTCAAACACAACTGAAAAAAAATTATATTATATGCACTTTAATTTTATAAAAATAATTTTTGGCTGAATTACATTTTCTTATTGACGTTCAGAGTTTTTGGGCAATTTTTTTACTTCGGGTGTTGATTATCTGGTGTCTGGACCATAACCCATTGTAAAATATCTGGTTTATAACTCGAAATTATATGATTGTTATATTTTATTATTATATAAATTACGAGGTTATATATTGTAATAGTTATTATTTATTCACAAATCGTAACCATAAAATATATTATACCATTCATCGACCATAAGTTATATAAATAACAAAAATGTAAATCTCCCCGTGTTATTGAACATGTAAAGTTTTCGAAAAATAAATATGTAGGAAACCTACATACAGAATACGATTTTAGATGAAAAATGTACATAAGTAATACGCCTACTTGTATTAATCACGTCTATAGCTATATAGATATTAAATACATTTTATTTTATACAACTTATGCCTCCCTCTTTCCAATACCTCTCCCTCCTTGTGTAGAAAAGTTTCAGGTACAAGTATCTAATAC
Source organism: Pemphigus obesinymphae (assembly GCA_025469235.1). NCBI lineage: Eukaryota > Metazoa > Arthropoda > Insecta > Hemiptera > Aphididae > Pemphigus > Pemphigus obesinymphae. The sequence goes on from JAIPRL010001869.1 coordinate 13,291, forward strand.
AAGTATGCATGTTATTAGTATCTACTTATATATATATATATGTATAGGTATCTACTTCAAATCCTTATAGTCATTCATTTTTATGTTATAATTTTAATTTTTGTATAACTATTATAATTTTTAATTTCGTAAAAACTATACTATACTTTATATTACTAGATATCTATCCAATACTTATATTACATTTTACGAAAGAATATTTTTAGGGAATTATCTTATTTTTTTTATTTAATTAGTACCTCTTTGTAACGTAGATTCCGTTGTAAGACCGATGCATTGCTTTCGCCCCTTTCGGTTCCCCACGCCATTTGTCGAAAATATAATATATGGGAACACTCACACAATGATACAATGTATAATATATAATAATGAATGAAGATTGGAAATATAACAATAGACAATAGTATATATAATATAAAAGGGATGGAACACCCGACACTTCATACACACTGCAGCTGCTGCGGGGACTATGTGTTTAAATTTAACACAGTAGGGATGTAGAGAACAACATAAAAAACATTTTAGGTACCTACCCAGTTGGTCAGCTGTATTTCTCCGAAAATAATTTAAGGTTTTCAACAATACAAAGAATACTATTATATTATATATATAATATATAATATACCTTTTCATTGTACATACTTGTATATTATAATAAATAGCATAGCAAAAATAAAGATGAAAAAAGGACTAAAATAATAAAAATATATATATCATTCAAGAGTAATTCATTACATTTCCAGGTGGCTTTTTCCGGTGGGACTCGTTTGCGCACATTCAAAATTTTATCTGAAATTTGACGACTCGTTTGCACACAGTAAAAATATCGTTGACCTGAAAACGGACAACTCGTTAGCGCACATTTTAAATGTTATCAGAAAGACCATGACTCGTTTGCGTACAACAAAAACATATACCTACCATATACTATACTATATACTAGTAACATACAATTTTGTACAAATAAAAGATTAAAGTAAATATTACAGTGTAAATTATCAAATATAGCAATGTTTATCTTATAATCAATATAATCGTTTGTGTAGATAAAATCATTTTGAATTTTCTTTATTAAGCTTACAGTTTCACACGTTGATGGCTGTATTGAATTGATACTCGTTAATCGTTGACTAGTATCTATAGTGCATAAATGTATATTATTACCATGGACGTCGAAATTTCGGAAATTTTTGAAACACGTAGAGGAAAACGGTGTTTTAGTATCAATAATTATAAATTTAGGGAGTTCCGTATTTTAAAAAGTAGAGATTCAAATTTCAAATGTACAAATAAAAAATGTTCTGCAAATGTTATTATTAACACACACACACACACACGCACATTTTTAATCATGCCTGTTTGAAACAGACAGTCCTAAGCCTGTTAAAGTGAGAAGGAAAATGTCACATAAAAAGTACATAGATATATAGATTATAAAGTATAGGTACACATACATTTTGAAATTTAATATTATGTTAATAAGAATTTTAAATATACATTATGTATAAAATATAAATCGAAATACCCAACCCTAACCATAGGTAGCCTATCTAAAATCTGTGTGCGCAAACGTGCTCTCTATTTAGGGTATTTTGTCACAGGTAGGTAAAATCAATGTGGGCAAACGAGTTCTCCTTTTAGGGTATTTCGTTACTGGTAGGTAAAATCTGTGTGCTCAATCGAGTTGTGTTTTTTTGTGCAAACGAGTCGTAAAAAAAGTAAATGTGCGCAAACGAGTTGTAGCCGTTTTTTCCCTACGTCCTCTCGTAGGCGTGCAAGCATATAAACAGTATGCGTTTGGGATATTTGGGTTTTCGTAGATGTTTTAATATATATATAGAGAGATCTGTATACACCGAATTAGTGACATATATATGATATTGTATAGAAAACATTTATTTATCTGTATTATAGATATATTATATTTTCAACTATTTTTAATTTAATATTATGCTTATTTTTCAAAATGTGTTAAGAAAATATTGAATTTGGATTAGATTATCCAATTTTATATCAAATAATTATTTACTATTATAACCACTGTACTTTTCTAGTTACACCGATATAATATTTATCTTGAATTTCTAAATACATTTTACATTGTATTATTATGTAAACATTATTCAAGTACCTACAATACAACTTATTGCAATTTTTATTTGTAAAGAATCTATATCGCAGACTATGAATTATCTTAAATCAGGTGATAACTATATAATATAATAAATAAATAATAACATGAATTTTTAAATCCTCTCCCCACGGATTAGCAAAAAAAATAATCAATTACTGAGCAGGCTTTTATTTAGCACTTAATAGGATGTCGCACAATATAACACTAGCGTAAAAATCTGCTTTAAAGCTAGACAAAACTGCGAGATATTAAAAAGTCAGATTTTAATTCTGAAGAAAAGTTTTGAATTCATCAAAATTATGAATTCATTTGTCTAATAGAGTCTAATAGGGATTGATCGAGGCGATTTAAAAGATTCAGTTTTTGGTCATATCATAGTATTATTTAAAAACTGTTTTATTAATATTGATCATATTTCAGTATTTAATGATAATTAAAAATGCCTCGAACGATCCTTAGAAGACAGCCCAACAAATTCAAATCTATTTACAGATTTTAAATATAACTTTCCAAAGTTACACATTTGGTTTGGTTTATAATCTCTTATAACCTCTCCTTGACATTTTTTAACTCAAATTTTTTGTATTTTGGTCTTCAATACTATATGTGCATATAATTCAGGTATCTCATTTGAAAAAAAATATATTTAACTTTTTTATGTTTTTTTAACGTTATTTCATTTAAAATTGTGATATATTTTAACGTTATGAAATATTTGTGTCGTCAAAGAAAGTTTTATCGTTATACAATATTTACGTTTTACGTTTATCGGTATTTTAACGTTATTTGGTTTAATATCGGGATATTTCTTCTAAATTAATAAATCCATTCCTATTCTATAGGCTATAGTATGCATCTTAAATCATATAAACGTCAAGTAATCAAACTTCATTTATTATGAAAAGTCCGAATATTTATCCTTATTATTTTTACTCTTAAACGGCAACTAGATAATTTTTCTAAAAATTTTGATATATCAATATTACCTTTTATTTTAGACCAGCTAACGTCCTCTCAAGGAGATATTCTATTTGAATATTTTTTTACTTTCTATCGTGTATAATTGCAGAGTTTGCAAGTTCAAAATAAAGTATTGTTATATTTTACTAAGTATAATTTATTTATTTTCATCCGTGTTTTATATGTCTAGAAGAAATTTTTTCATCTCAAACATAACAAGTAAATAGGTAAATAACATTTCCCTTAAAATGACAAGGTTCTTCTTCTTATTATTATTAGTCACAGGTTCTTATTAATTTAATATACGATAATATTCTATTTTCATATTATCTGTGTACTATACAATATTTTTATACAGATAGTAAATATTCGGTTTTATAAATAATCTTTTATACGTGTAAAATATATGTATACCTGATATATGGCATATGGTATGATATGGCATAATGAAAAGAAATCCATATATTTTTTTCAAAATTCAAATTTCAAAATAAATCCCCAAGAAAAGTTTTGACGATAAGCACCTACACATTTTTATTTGTCATATCGTGTCTATACATTTAATCTATTATAGAACTACAATAAACGAAACTCATAGGCTCGTTTTTTTCCGTAAAGTACATTGGAAATAATAATAAAATAACGTTATTCTATTTTTTCGTTTTTGATATTATGATTAATAATAAAAATAAATATTTCATTTAAAGATATGTTTCATTTTGCAATAGTTTAAAATTAGTTTTTATTATATTATGTTATGTTTTTCGGGATTCATTGAAATTGTTTTTGTGCAAGTTTAACGTTATAATTATAATGTTTTATAACGTTTGCGAGCCTTGGTATAATTTGAATATTCCTGTATGTACTAGATCTTAGAATGAAGTGGTTCAAATATGAATTGGTTAATTTCTTGTTTGAGTCAACTTTTTTAAATATAGTTGATACTTTGTATGAACATGAAATATATGTTGTACTTCAATTTGATCTATGAAATTCAATAATTGTTTTATTCTAAAAATAATTTTAAGTAGGTACCTATTAAATACCCCCATTACAATTGTATCCTATTTTTAGATAGTTGTTACCGTTATTAAATAAACACCCTTATAATAATGATATTTATTTTAGTTAAAATTGAAACATATGTTTGAAAATTGAATAACATTATGTGTCTATATTCACTTACTAATATGAACTATAATTGTATATAAAAATATGAACTCGTGCAGGAATTATGTTTAATTTAACTTTTATTAACTTGTTTATTAATTAGTTCATATTTTAAATTATATTTCCAAAGTCTGGAGTATACTTAGAATATATTTTATATTATTATTACAAATTAGGTACAGAGTCAATCATATAAACAAGAATTCTAGTTCATCATGGAGATTCTTAATCAAATTTAGTCATAATTCGTAAAGAGTCACATCACATTCGGTCAGAACGTATAGAAGAATAATAAGGTACTACAAAAGTTTGGAGTAAGTACCCAATATATGTCATAAACTCATATCTCAATGACTCAAACTTGAAAATCTAATAATTTTGCTTATAATATATCTAGATATATACTTATATCTATTGGCGTACCAGACCAGAATTTTTGTTTAGGGTATACGATATTCTCTATTGAGAGTATCGGCTCAACAACTTTTCCACCTCTTAAAATAGGTATACAATATATACTATATATACATACAGGCCCGGATTTAAGAGGCAAAGGGGACCATGACCCTCAAAATTTTAGGGGCCTTTAATTTTACAATATGTATAATGTATATAATAAAATACAATAAATTTAAATCAAGAATTTACAAATTATAACCATATTAAATTAATTTATCTATATATTAAAGTAAAAACCACAAAAAATATATATCTTTTATATATACAATTTATTATACTGATTATTTATACGAATATCTAATATGCTAATGAATTCAATATAGTACTTATGTTATTGTTCATTTATCATAATAAAACACTAGATTCGGGAATGGTTGATGGCCCAGTGATTTTTTCATAAAACACCGAGTGACTCAGCGTGAACACAGATCATGAACATTTGTTTAAGAAAATTTGTTTGTGTTCGAGTAAATTCTTGGGTGAAATACTGAAGTGAGAACCCACCTAAAGAAAATACAAGAGTAAAAACGTATTAAATCACCCAGGTTTAATATTGAGCTGTAAAGATATGATATAATAAGGACGTGACCGAGCTCTAAAATTAAACAATATATTTTTAATGATATCTTGTATACCAGATATTATTTTTTCACGTTTTCTTTAAAATATTATATTTTGTATTATTAAAGTTATTTCATGTATCATAAGAGGAGCATATAGGTTCTTATAATTTTTAGAGGGTAAATTATAAATGTTTAAAAATATGCTAAACCCATTAAAATACGTCTAGTGTGAAAAGAGTCTCATTTAAATGTTAAAATTAAAATAAATATACGTATCTAAAGTTATCAACCAGTTTTCTTATGTATATATAAAGGAACCTCGTTAAAAATAATTGACCCTGAGCAGCGAAATGTCTTAATCTGGGACTAGTTGAAGATATTAATGTTGTAATAATTTAAATTAATTTTCTACTATAAGTTTTCAAATATTTAAGAGTGACCTGTAGTTTCAAAAAACGGGAGAGGCATCTATAGAGTAAAAATATTTTATTTGAAGAATAATTCAGAAATTAATCATAATTAATATTAATCATTATATTAATTTACACGTTGAAATATTTGTATAATTTTTTCTTCCAATATTATAGCGTTTAAATAAAAATGATCAAATTGATTAATATTGAACATACTGTAGGACACCTACATACTAAAATAGCATCACACAATATCATATATTTATATTATGTAAAGTAGGTATTTACTTTTAAGTAAAAAAGGTCAATTTAAAAATTAATTAATTCGTGACAAATAAATAGAAATTTTAACATATCAGTATGTAATAATAATAATTAAAATTTGAATTTATTTGGCTGTTAATTAGCCATCGAATTTTAAAGGGTAAAATTATATTAAAAAAATATTTGCGTTATTTAAATATTTTAAGTTTATAGTACTCTTGCTCATATTTCCTTTCTAAAAAGTAAAATAAACAACTTGAATAACGTGAGATATTTTCAGTGAGGAATAAAATGTAATAATAATAATACCGCCATGGGCGTGTGATATAGAGCCTTATTCTCCCCCATAAATACGTTACTAGCATGCGTACAACAGTATAATTTAACGATATACCATTTCCGTATATATGTAATATGTTTAAAAATGAAAAGGGGGAAAATACAATAAATTATGGATGGTGGTAGATTGTACACGCACAATGAGTCGTTTCAAAGGACGAATGACCCGCTAGAATATCGTGAGAAAAGACGGGGAGTTAAATATGACCAGCAGCTGGCTGAGGTCTTGATAGCTGAAAAATAAACACACAAAAAATAAATCTAATTGTATATATATATATATAATATATATACACCAAATCGCTTCTATATAGTCCCTATAGACAAAATTGTATTCCAAAAATGTACAGTGGTACATTTAGGGGCTTTCAAATGGGGGAAGATATAAAAAATACGTGTATATATTATCTATGTATAATAAATACATAAATATTCTATTCTAGTAATACATTATTTAATAGGTCATCGATAAATTTCTTATTTTAGTATTATAAATTCTCAGGTACAAGAAAATGAGCTGTCCAAAAAGAAGAGGTGGAAGTTGTTGAATTGTCCATTTCGTCTTCGAACAGAGTAGTGTACCTGCTATCATTATTTTACGTTTGAAAGAAAAAACATTTTTGCATTGGAAATACGATTCTAAGCAAAGTTTGAATTTAATATTTATTTTATATACTATTCATTTTTCGATTTTTTAATTCTATTCCTTAACATTCAAGAAAATAACTGCTTAATAAATGATCTTAAGGTACTATCTAAAAATAATTTATTCGGTAATTCGTCTTTAAATTTCATAAATTTAATATGTTCGTATAGTTTGCTTAGAATTGTTAAACAATAAAAAGAAGTTTGTAAATTTAAAATGCAGGACTCAAACGTATAATATATAATATATTATTTAGAACTGATTGATGGCACTGATTATATGAATAAAATATTTAGTTTTATTATAAGACGATTATAAACTTATAAATAAAGAAACTTATAAACTTATTATAAAGAGTCAAACAAACTAACTTATCCAACAAAAATGTTAGTACCTAGTTTGTTTCAAATTTTGGCACGAATTTCAAAATTTGATTAAATTGATTTTTACTGAATTTATGGATTTTTAATTTTAACTTTAGTTCCAGTGGCGTAATTATATAGAGATGACAATCACGTGTCCTAATTAAATTATTTTATCTCTAATTTTATTATTTTATCTTTATTATAACTAAACACCCATGCGTTAGCGATTAGAGCATATTGATAATTATGGGATGAGATATATATACGTTCGTTCTATGTGTAGGTAATCACGGACCGTATCAACTAATAAATAATTAATACTTCTATTTTTCAAGAACATTGTTATCAAATTTACGAAGTCCTTGAATTATAGATTTAATATTTAAATTTAATTTGTAGTTTGTCAACCTTCAATGAATAAAAATCATGATCATAATTTGATTAATATATTTATATTATAAAACTTCGAACACGTATTATTGCTTATAATGAGACATTTAAATAAATGTGTGGGAGCATTTTTGTAATTATTATTTTAAGACTAATGGTATTCACATTTTTTTTTCAGAATTTCAATATGAAAGTAAAATTTCTAAATTAATTCCCAAGTCTTTCTGTTTTTAGAATTTAGTTAAAAAAAAAACAAATAATTGTACCAACGATGAAATATATATTTTATGATCAGTTATAAGAATATGTCCACGAAAAACATACAAAAAAGCATTCATAAATTATTATTAATAGTGATGTCACAAACTCAGATTTTTGAGGTTGAACCGAACTTTTTCAAATTTTAACTAACCCAAACCGAACCGAACTTACAATTTTTTATTCGAACCTGAACCGAACTAGACTATTCAATTTAAATATCGAACCCAAACCGAACTTCAAAAAAATTCAAAACATTAAAAACAATTTATCACTTAATTGATTTAAAAGTTGTCAACTTAAAGGCTTCTTTTTTCACTAAAAAAATTATTGTCAAAATACTGAATACTGATATATAAATTTACCGAGTAGCAGTGTATTATCAATAAAACGACAAAACCACCTATCACACCTTTTTTGTAGCCCATTTGCGCCCGAAATCATAGCCCATATGCGCCCAAAATATTTTTTACAAAAACGCATTAAAACGGTGCAACGTTGCCGATCTGCATGCGGGAATACGATTGCGGACTTATTATTTTTTATCACAACTGCACTCGTATAATAACACTAACGTGTACAGATACGCGTTTAAAAAAAAAACGACAGTCCCGATTTGAGAAGTGAAAAATGAAAATATTTACTATGACCAAGTTAATTTATAAATATTAATTTATAGTAGTAAGTTGTATGTAATAATAACTAAAATTATAATATTATTGTCAGTTTTATATTGAGTATGTTTAATAAATAAAATGTAATTAAATACCAAAGTGTATGGGTGTGATCTAAAGCCACGTCCAGATGAGACATTTTGTGCGGCTTTGGGCGGCATCGTGCCGCCTAGCATTTTTACGCGGCATAAAAACATTTTCATATACATATATAACACCTCGTCGGTAGTCAATATGAATCATGACGGAAACATTGTATGCGAAATGGGCGCATATGGGCTATAAATCGGTAGGTAATACCTTATCTTTCCGGCGCATCTGTCCACGACCCTCGGGGCGCAAATGGACTACTCTGGGGCGCAAACGAGCTGTACCCGACAAAACAATAGTTTTTTGTATCGCATCATGAATATTGGTATACGAATTAGAATTAATGTATATTTTCTGCATATCCTGCATCCATCGCCGAAAACTCGTCAGAGTAATCAGTGATCGATTTTAATTTAAAGTATTTTAAATATTTAAAAATATCGCTCTATATTTATAGCATACTGTGGAATGAGGGTGGGTTTATGATTCGTACATAATTTTTAATTAGTAGGTACATCATATCATATTATATCGATAAACGATAACGAAAATTTGTCGATAATAAGTACCTACTCGTATATTATATTACGCAAAAAATTATTATCCATCCTAAAAATAGGAAAAAAACTACTTATTTAAACATTTTTTAAATTTTTTTAGCGATTTTTGAATAAATTAGGTTCAAATTTTTGTTTTTCTTCGAACAGCACTAGTTTGTGGTTCGAATATTTTCGATTTTGAGTTCGAACCCCAGGGTGTTTTAAATTCAAAAATCTAACATTTCGTAACATCACTAATTATTAAATTGAAATATCTATATTAGAATTTATAAGATTTTATAAGAAAACAATACATATATCTAAGCCAACTTAAATAGATTTTTATATATAACTATATTATTTAATAATTTCTTAGATCATTGTAGAATATATTAAATATCAAAAAACTGACAGCAAATTAAAAAATTTAAAAACTTTTACCATATTATAAAAACAAGGTAAAAAAAAATGGTTTTGAAAATATAATATTGCATTATCATTATAATATTGTCATTTTAGAACAAGAAATTTACTAGGTATATAAAAACATTCTTTTTGGGTAAATTGCTTTATTATAGAAAATACATCGATCCCCTCCACCAATGCGACTGAGCATAATCAATCGCATATATAGGGTGATTTTTATTATCACGAGGTAGGTTATATTTCAGTATTTAATATAAATAAATTTTGTGAAATATTTTCAGAATTATTTGGACCTACACTTAATTTAATATTTTTCATAATTAAAATTTTTTATCACCATCTTTTGTTTTCTAAAACTGTATTATTTACTATATATTTACTATATATATATTATATATATATTTACTATATATTATATGACCTACGATTTCAAAATAGCAAATTATTATTAAAATTATAAATTATTAAAATATTTATATGTATGAGAATTTTTAAGTTTTGATTTTTTAAACCTGATAAATATTTCCGAATTATATTATAATATATATTACCTATTACAGTAATTTAAAGTATTAGGTACAATGAAAATAAAAAAATAGTTTTAATTGTTATGGTTTTAATGAACAAATCACGTTTACCGATTTTTTCGTTAAATTATGATTATCTAAGTAAAAGTAGTAAAATAGTATAATGATAAAATTAAATAACATGACAAATAAATTTAAAATTCATAGTAGTTTATTTTAAATATTTTATAATTAATATTAAATCAGTATTATGTTTAATATATTTTTTATATAATTAGTCATTTGTAAATTAATAATCTCTAGTTTTAATTGAATGACTTTGGTTCAACGCGACACGTATTTGCGAAAATGCAGGAAAATCTTCCAAATTTTCATCAATAAAATTTAAGAGAATATCTCGTAATGTTTCTCCATATAACCGATCAAAACGTCTATCTAGATTGGCACGTTTTGATAACACTGATGTCTAGACACAAATTTCGTACGAAATAATTTATAAATAATAATACAATTAGAAGCAAAAATTGTAAAATTTTACCAATGTCGTTTGATGCTTAGACACAAGAGTGGGAACATCGTCAACCAGGAACTTTTTGATATCCTAAATGATATAAAGAAATTATATAGTTTATTCACTCTTAAAATAGTACATACCCAACTTCCATTATTTTAAATTTAGAGCGAAAAAATTTTAAAATTTCATATTACTTATATATATATATATATATATATATATATACACTTTTATGAATAAATTAAATCGATTAGGAGTTTTGAAATAATATTTTTTTAATAGAAAATTGGTTCTGATTGGTACTTTGAACAGGCCATTTTTTTAATAATTTTCTTAAGTGTAAAGAAAAACTTCCTTTTACATGGTGTATACTATATGCAGTACCTTATAAATTTAGGGTAAATAACCAAATAACAAATAAATTATTCTTATAGTATTTTTTTTTTTTTTTTGAATATATAAGTATTAAATATTAATTAGCGAAACTTCGCTCAAAATAGTATAAAAAATAAAAATAATATATCTACTACCAGTATCCTATCCGATGACCGAAGTACTTTCATTTCTACTGATCGGTACTTTTTTTACTTGCCTTTTTCAGTTCAGAATTTATTTCACCCACAAGCTTCCAAAACCTATCCGAATACAGTGGGAATGCCCATGGCTCATTGAAATAATCGAACAGACACGGAATGGAATTCGTACGTAATCGGCCGATTACATCGTTGAATATGTAGATGTTTTTTCCGCACAGATTCATCAAGTTTAAATAATTGAAATCCTATAAGAAAGTAGCACTTCATAAGTTATGAAAAATAAAATAATATTACAAATTATATTATTATAGGTATAATTGAATGTATACTCGTTTTGAATAACAAGACAATTCCAACAAGTCGCCATTATCATTTGTGACAATTTCGAAATATCCAGTGGCAACATTTCCAGTCTTAAATACAGTAGTTAACGATGTTTTCGTAAAACCGGGAACAACGGAATGGAGGTAATTGTATTTACCAGGTAATTGACAATAAATCGATAATGGTTGGATGTATTCGGCGTCTATTTCACCGTCGTCAATAATGTTCAAAAGTTCCATCATCATTCTGGCTACTCGAGCGCCAATCTCTACGCTACTATAGTTTAAATGATATGATGCAATAAGAAAATTATCATGATTAAACTTTGCTATGGGTCCAGCCGCATATATATATTCGATGTTAGTTTCAAACGATGTGTTTACCACCAAATGACCGTCGAAATTCATCGAAGATCCTATGCCTATCAATGCTACAAACATACAACCGAATAAAATATATGTTAAAACATTTATAGTTAAAGTAAAATAAAATTATAGAATACCTAAATAAAACAGAAAATATATATATATAATAAGGAGGACACAGCTAAGTAGGTTTGAAAATAATAAAAATTTGAAAAAAATTTATGAGCCCACTCCCATTCTCCCCAATACATATTTGGAGGTAAAAATGAACAAAAATAAATTTTTTATAATATGGGTACAATATGATAATATAACATGAATCGTTTAAAATTTAAAGATAAATATAATAAAAAAAAATACTTACCAAGCCAATTAACTTTACTAATAAGCTTCTGTTGAAACCAAAATAACCCAGCACACTTTTTTGTTATTCGTTCTCCATTTGATTTAAACTTAACTTCCTGTATTTTCGATTGGTTTTTATTTAGTTTCAATTTTTCAAATTTACAATTTTTAAACACATTTACGCCTCTTTTATTAAGTTCAATATAAACTGCCTTGTCAATCTTATTAATATTATGTTAAGTTTTTGATAGCCGGCAAATATATCAAAAATATATATTTGTTTAATATTTATTGTATAATGTATATACACATATCTGAGATACTCACAAACTGACTGGCAATGAAACGGGTATTGTCTTTGAATTCTGTAGATTCCGCATAAGTTATTTGAGATCCTTTCACATTTCTCTCAAGAAGTACATTGATCACTGATAGGGCTCCTATGTATTTTCCATATACGATAATATCTATGAGTTAAAAACAACTATTTATCGTTTTACGCAATGAAACAAACACTAAAAGTATCGTGTTACATTTTCATTATTTTTTGAAAAGTCATAACTTATTAGAATTACAATGCAATACCATATTATTAGTAAAACTAGATTGAATTAAACACCTACCGTGTGCAACGCCTTGTCAGTGTGACTCCTTTTGAGTATAACACCTTGTAAGTCTAACTTATTTTGAGTGCAATAAAATTCGTATACCTTGGTTTATGTATTTTATTGTAATCCGTAATAGTCGAAGACCAAAATTTTAGGGAAATAATATTGTTAATTAATTAATTTGAAATATAGAAGATAGTGGCCTCGAAAATGTTTCTGATTAATAGGTTGACAAAGTAGGTAATCCAAAAATATATTGAATTTACTTTTTTCTGCTTGTTATAAGAGGTCGAACACGAGTGAAACGGATTTTACACGAAGTCCAAACTACAAATCAATATAAATTCAATTACAATTTTGAAAAATACCACGGAATTTCGATAATTTTAAATATATTTACGTTATATGTAATGTAGGTATAAAATATAAATGTGTAATACAATTAGTAGATATACTTCGCAGATATTATAAAGTCGGCTCGACTTAATCTTATCATTCTTGAGTTTTATATAATCTTTATCACCAGGTAAATATATTCGAAAATTTGATTAAACGTCGTTATACGTATGGTAAAATTATATCAATATAAATTTAGTTAAAATTGTGAAAAATACTACGAAAATCCGGCCATTTTAAATTAGTAAATCAGTGGGTCAGAATTAAATACTTAAATCTTCTTCTTCTTTCGTCTTTTCTCACAATTATTTGCGGTCAGCCCCAGTTAGTACTTAAATAGACTTAAAATACTATGAAAAATTAAAACTATCCTATATAGGCGGCACATATCAGTCGGTTGGAGTTTTTATACAGCTATTTTTTTAGGAAAGAAATAAGAAGAAATTGAATATAGACTCTTTACATGATATTACCTAAATACGTCTAAACCTGACAATAACGAGTTCAATAAATTTTCGGGTTACCTAATTGTCAATATATTCATCAGAAAAACTTTAGGGATAAAGTACAATATTTAGAAAACGAAGGCTAGTTTCCAGGTAGAATATTTTTTAAATTAATGAAATATTAATTATATTTCCCAAAAAAACATTGGTCTCCATCTATTATTGATTCCCATAAAATACATAATTATTTATTTATTTAGCTCTTCAAAGAAGAGAATAAGCCTCTTGAACAAGATCGTGTGGGCACATATACCGAGATATATAAATTGCACTCAAAAATGATTTCACTAATAGAATATTTCACTTAAAAAGAATTGACACTTATAAGTTTTCTGACTAAAAATGTTGGAACTATGTTCGGTGTAAAAGCTATTTTGGCGTGACATCCATTTTTAATATCTATTATATTTGTAATTTTTTTATACCTATTTCATATTTTTAATTCTTGGTATTTTTATGTTTATGCAATTTAAATAATAAGAGGTTTTAAATGTAATATAGCTTATAATAATATAATTTTAATATATCTTGATATAACTTGTATATTATATATAACATAGGTAGTGCATTTATGAATAGTTTGAATACGATGTATATTAGGTACCTATATATAATTTGACCGATACGGGTATATCATCAATACATTTTTAGAGGATCTACGTACATGTATCGTATACTATTAATTATGCCATATCCCTAACAGCACAGACCATCCAGGGCGTCGCCTATTAAGTGTGTGTTTCGGTCTTGGCAAGCGGTTCCTGCCGGGAATTATTTAGATCTTCCCTGGAGCGGCCCACGAGAGTCTAATTGATTTGCTAATTATTCAGGTCGTATAGGCAGCTCCCGGGAAGTAATTTTTTGAGACTTTCTGGGCCTTAATTTTTCGGTGCATTCCGGGAGCTACATGTTATGAATTGAAAAATAACAAATTGATTATATCTACTTGCATTTGACCTTTTGGGCGAAACTAGCTGTGATAGAAGATAAAGACATAGGTACCTATAGGATTGGACTCAAGCTGATGTTAAAGTGTATTATACACTCCAGTATATAACATACTAAAAATCACTTTTTTTGGTATTCTCCATAGACGGCTATGTTCCTCCCTTACCTCCCTAATAGGCATTAATATACAGATGCTTTAAGCAAAAGGGGGTAGACAAAACCACAAGGCGCTAGATTCACTTCCCCTTGAGTTATAAGTAATCCAAAATCGATTTTGGACTATCCAAAAAAGTGACTTTTAGTATGTTATGTATTTTAGTGTACAACACATTTCACCATAGGTTCGAGCCCGTTTTGGCTATTATGAATGCTTTTGTGAATGCGCTACAGTGATTCAAAAAGTTTCTCCTCCTTTGCCATGTCTGTAATTGTATACCATTACTCGAGTATTTATGTACCAACAATTCCAACTACATTTGTAAAACTAAGCGTAAGTTGGTCGGTTAAGCATGAGAATAAGAATTGTTAAGTAATCAGTGGTCAAAAGTTCGAATCCATTCGTCGGAATTAAGAATTGTTGCAAAATTTACAGCAAAAAAAAGTAAAAATACACGGCCCGGGAACGTAGTAAAAAAATAGGAATGAAGAACACAATAAAAACAAAATGTCAACGCAGATAACATGTTATCTGTGATGTTAGCCGATGATTTTTTTTTTCTATTAACTCGATATTCGATCTATTTAGGTTTCTGTAGACGGTACATATAATAGTCGGACATCGAACGTCAGGATGGTCTATGACCGTCATATAACCGTTCAGTACCGGCGAGGGAACCAAATGGGCCATTCCCATTTTCAGTCGAAAATTCCGTCGAGATGGTTTAGGACCATCCCAGGAGATACTTTGTACTGTTAGAGATAATCATATGTGTCAATTCTGCAAATTATTCTGCTTCAAAAGCTTGCAGTAACACCGGAGATGACGAGCGTTTTTTTAATTAAAATTTTTATTTAAAAATAAGTGACCATTACGAACCCTGTTATAGTACATAAATATAGTAGCAGACACGTAGCCAAGGGAGGGGCCTGAAAGGATGGGCCTCCTTAGAAAATCCAGTAGTCCTGAGTAGGCTCCCACGGGTTTTTAAGTCTTTTACATTACTTATAGAAGTTCGTATATTATGTAACCTAAACTTGCTTACACCAAAAATAAATATAAATATTTATAACTATACCTAAGCGACTTTTTTGATTCTAAATGGTTTAAGAGAGCTACTGGTTTAACAGTAATAATAAATGTTTATTATTTTAGTTTTGCCAGACACAAGAGCTTGCACAGGGTTTTGTGTCTGATGCAGCGAAAATTCAAACTAATCCTATATATGCTACCTACCTAGCAAGCGGTCCACTTTTTTCCATCACAATGTTACATAAATATAGGAATAATCAGAAATTTTAGTTTTTATACTAAAAAAATTATCTTCACTGTCGATAATCGGTAATTTATTTTTAAAGGATTATTTAGGATTTTGGATGGTTGTCGATGGGATAAATATGAGACAATCTTGGATATTGTGATTGTTTTTCGATATAAAAGAACATATGGACATATTTTTTAAAACAAATGTTAAATCAATTTAAATATTTATCAATTTAAAACATTAATCCCATTAAACACATAAATTTACATATACGAATTGAGAATATGTTTAAATTATTAGAAAAGGACAATTTACTACATGCTTGCACAATTCAATCGTTATGCAATGTATAAGATGTAATCTGATCAGGATAATAATATTTAAAGGTAATTTAGTCCAGTTATTGGGAGGTTTGAATTTATAAAAAATCATGAAGTTTTGAAACTCGGGAAAAAGTTTCGTCTTGGGCACCGATTAACCTAAAAAAAATCGGTATCGATATGAGGTTCAGAACAAAGGCTTTCAATTCAATTCAAAAAGTTTAAACTATAATTTATAGAAGAGATAATTATATATAAAAAAGATAATATACATTTTTTGTGTACTAGTGACAGTTTTTGCGGTAAAAGACTTGCCAAATGACCATATTTTGAAAATTTTGATTTTTTCTAAAAAAAAAAAAAACACCTTTTCGTAAATATCTTGCTTTATATTCATCATACGATAAAAAGTTTTAGAAAATTTTAAAAAAATTAAAGAGAAAAAATTGTCCTGTAAAATTATGTACTTTTTATATACAAACAACCGTATTGAATCGTTTTACGACTTTAGATATTACAACCCATAAAAAATACATAATAATATATATGTAATATGACAATGGTATAGCGTGGGAGGGATCAAATTTTTTTTAAAAAGAGTTAAGCAATGAGTTACAAAATTATCAGAGGATATACCCTAATAATAAAAAAAAAAATTCCGCCCACCACCCATTTATAAAATGGTGGGGGAAGGTTAATGCTCCCAAAAACCAGGTTTTTCTAAAAATATCAATCAATATTATACTCGTGACAAAAAGTTTCAAATAAAAATTTTTCATCGTTAAATTGTCTAAAAATTTTGTTATTACACATTTTTTGTCTAGATGAAAAGGTTAGGCTATAAAATTAGCCTCAAATCACCCTCTTTGCAAATTAATTAAGCCTTTTTTCTATATTTTACCCGTCCCTTATTGAAAATGATTCAATAGTCTTTTTAAAGTATTTTTAAATAACTAAGAAGTTGTACTCTTTAGATATGTACATCAAAACTTTACAATAAGACTATTTGTATTGTGTATAAACAACTGTTCACTCAAAAAATAGTAAAAAATGAGTCTGTAAAAAAAAGGGGGCCTTTGAGTAGATATCTCGCTTTTTATTGGTTGTGTAATAAAAAATTTCAAATAAAAATTTTAGAGGAGAAAATTCTCTATAAAAATTGTTTATGTACGAGTAAACTTAATCATAGTACATGGCTTTAATAATGTCGTTTTTAAAGGAGATTTTATAACACGAAAAATAATGCATAATTTGCCTTTGTGTTATTTTTTGTGATTTTTTGATAGAAACATTACCTCAATATATTTGACGTACGGGGAGGGAATTTTTTTAATTTCGTTATTTTGGTGCATTTAGATATTTTCAATTTTTGTTTTTTTCTGTGCACACTACACAGTCAAATTTGACAAAAAATATCTATATTTTTAAAATATTCGGATCAAGATAAAATTTTGCATACACTTTAATTATATCATTATAAATAACATGTAAAATATTGCCACAGATAACGCGTCCGAATCAAAGGTTTATTCGAAATCAAAGGTCACAAATATAGATTTTATAAATATCTCACTTTTTAATAGTCACACTACAAAAAATTAAATACATAATTTGTAGAAGAGACAATTGTCTACAAAAAAGTTTATATGCATTTTTCGTGTATGAGTGGCTGTTCTCGCGGTATACTACTCTGAAAACGGCCATTTTTTGAAAAACATTGTAATTTGGAGTGAATATCTCGCTTTTAATTGGTTGTATGACAAAAAGTATAAAAACTCAAATTGTAGAGCAGAAAATTTTCTATTTTATAATTGAGACATTTTATCTTTTAGACAATTGAACGATGAAAAATTTTTATTTGAAATTTTTTGTCTTAAGTAAAATTATTATTGATATTTTTAGAAAAATCTGGTTTTGGGGGGGATTAACCCTCCCATCATCATTTTATAAATGGGAAGTAGGCGGAATTTTTTTTTTATTATTAGGATAATATATCCTCTGATAATTTTGTCGCTCAATCCTTAGCCTTTTTTAAAAAATATTTATCCTTCCCACGCTATACCTGGGTCATTAATGAGCCTATATTATGTATTTTTTATGGGTTGACATATCAAATGTGGTAAAATGGTTCAAAACGGTTGTTTGTATATGAAAAAATACATAATTTCATGGGAAATTCATTTTTCTACAACTTTTTTCTGAAACTTTTTATCATATGACGAATAGAAAGCAAGATATTTACGAAAAGACTTTTTTTTTTTAGAAAAATCAAAATTTTCGAAAAATGGTCATTTGGCAAGTTTCTTACCGCAAAAACAGTCACTAGTATACAAAAAATATATTTTGCCTTATTTATAGATAATTATTTCTTCTATAAATTTTATTTTAATTTTTTGTTGTAAGACTAATATAAAATGACATAATCATTCAATGGTTATTTTGTTTACCTTTGACCATGAAATAGCCTTTGTTCCGGACCTCATATCGATTTTTTTTTTTTGGCTAATCAGTGCCCCAAAACAAAACTATTTCCCGAGTTTCAAAATTTTATTATTTTTTTGTATGTTAAAGCCTATTTTGGTTCCCCATTGACTAGGCTAATTTTACATTTTCTATAAACGTGAAGACAAAAGAACGAGTTATATCCTAGTAATATTGAAAAATAAATGAAAATTTGAAAAATTTTTTTGAGTTTTTATTTATTGTTATAATTTTTGTAGTTATATAATATATAACATTATACATTTTTAAAAACATTTTATAAATTTTTTATTAGAAATTGTTTTTCTAAATTCTACATAATATCTATTAGTATCCTATCCAACGAATAAAACTGCTTCCATAGCTTGCTAACTAGATTAGCTCATCAATTAAAAGGGCCAAAAAAATTTAGCCACCTCGTGAAAAAAACCTGCCTTTGTGCCTGTAGGTATGTAGGTACCTACTCAAAAGCAGTTTCAAGTATTAGGTGTTACTCACCATCAAATAGATACTTTTAAAATTGTCAATATAAACCACAAATTTAAACGCTATTATTATTATTAAATAACAATCGTAATTTATCTTCATACATTTCATTAATCGAAATTTGAGTAAAATAGGTTGTAAAAGTATTGACTTTAATGAAAACTTTTTTTACCGATTTTGCGTAATTTTTTGGTATTTTTTTTTTAATTATAAGGAAAATTAAATAATTAGTACTAACTAAAATAGTATAATATAATAACGTCAAAATATATGTACATTACGCCGAAATCACTTCTATGGCAAAATGACCAAAATGGTATTCGCTGAAAGCCTGAAACGGATACGCCGAAATATCCTAGGATCTAGACCCATTCATCAGTTTTCGCCCAGTGTCCTGTATTATCGTAAATACTAGGTACATAGATTAATCGATCTATCCTGCCTATGAAGTTCTAAACTACTATCGAGATGATAAATAAATTGATTATATTTAAATTTTTTTCAATAACTATTCTATTATAACTATATATTTTAGATAACGGACGTTATCTACTAGTTACGTTACTAGTTAACACAATGGTTAACTAGTAGTTAACCATACTCAACACATAATATACAATTGTAAATTGTGTATAATATATAATATATAATATGTATATATTCAGAACAAACAATTCGGACGGGGACAATTCGAAGAAAAAAGAAAGATTTGGTCATGCTTAAAACGAGATACACGAATCCTCGAATGCCGATTTCGGGAGTTTGGTACGATAATACAACAGCAGGCGGGAAAAATCGATAAATAGCTGCTGGGTGGCATTTTTGGAAAACTTGATTTTTCTTCCCGGCGTCGCGACGAAAGCTCGAAGAAAAGTTGGGAACGCGGACGAATGGAAAACTGAAAAATCTCTAAATGACCAGAGAATAGTTTGAAAACGGCAAAGAAAAAGGAAGACGCGGCCGACTAGTGTTAAAACAGACCGAGGAATTAGGTAAATACTTATTAAAAACGAGAATGAAAGGTTTTTTTTATGGAAAAATGGCTAAAAAAGAAGTTAGCATTTTATTATATAATAATATAAAAGAGATTATAGTATAGACATGCAAAAAATTTCATTTAGTTATATTTTTTATAAGAATAATAATTAAAGTACTTAACATATTTCTTTCTTATAATCTCAAAAATTACCTTTTTTACTATTTTTCATTATTTCAATATAGTTAGAAGCATATATAATATCACGATCTGAATTTAATAAAAATAAATTTTCTGCTGTGATGTTTTCTTTATTTGATCTATAAATATTATTACATCGAAATTGCATAGAATATACCTTCATATAATTTTATGTGATTTTTTTTTATAAATTTAATATTATAATATACCTATGTACGGTTCTCTGTTTATGACATTTTGCTTCATTTTCCTCTTGTTTGTACGTGAATTGTTCACCGTTAAACATGAATAAGTAATCATATTCTAACAAATCTTCCCCATCAATTATTACACATTTCTCGGATCTAAACAAAAAGATAAATTAAGATTTTGTAAGTTTAAAATAATTAATTAGTTTTGTATTTTATTTGACAAACAAAAGTATGAAATAAACTATAAACTTAAATTTACAAACCTTTTAATCGCTGTTACTGTACCAGTGATAACATTCACAAACGTGTATAATCCTATAGACTTCATGTAATCGTAATTATAGTGTGCTACTTTTGGAATCATACAATCATCTAAATCAGATAACCTAGCTCGATATGGCATACCACAATTCGATATAAGTACTATATTTTCAAAACTTTTGCAATGATTAACTGGACTAAAATTAAAAAAAGGAATTACCAATAAATACTTTATTATATTTAAACGCTATTCGTGAATAGTTGTTTCTAATCCATAACATTAAGATTAGTAATTTATAGGAAGATCGCATAATATTTTTATATAATTTTATAAAATCGTAATATCTGCTATATAATCCGTCCAGTTCATCTGCGCCCTTGGTGACCGTTACATTTTTAAATTTGTAGGTGTTATTTAAATTGCGGAAGCACAGATGTGTTGTCTACATCATTTTTTTGAGGTTATCTCTAAGAAATACTCTCAGCAAAATACTGATTACTCAATAATATCCATAATAGTATAAAAATCGCACGTTGTAAGTATCTCACCCACATTATCAATGATGTAATCGTACATTTTTTAGGGGGTATACGCTGAAGCTTGAGAGATTTTTCCCTACCCAGTGATGCATATTTTTTTCTTTTTTTGGAGGGGAGAGGAGTGTGGTCCTCTAAATTATTTCAATCCCTCTATTTTTTTAGAATTAAAACATATTAATAAAAGTTAATATTACGGTGGAGTTGAAGCACTCCCCCTACCCCTGAACGTTTAGGCTAATTTTGACAGGAATAGGACTTAAAAACGTTATATTTATAACGTTATAACAATCAAAATCAATGACATATTATAATGGCAAACGCTATAACGCAAAATTTAAATAACATTTTAAATCAAAAACATTTTTAAGCTTTAGCCAGAATGACAAATAAGTTTTGATAATAGATAAGGGAATAGGGAAAAGAAGAATAGGAATATAGGTTTTTTTTATCACAATAATATGGAATTATTAAATTAAAAACCATACTAATAGTTAATACCTAGATACATATAAGTAGTATTGACTCAGAAAATAAGTGGTTTACTTTAAAAGAATTATCCAGTATTCCCATGAATACATAATTTTATGTTGCATTATCTGTAATATTGTTCCTAATATAATTTATAAATTAATTAATCAATGAAACTTTTGGTGTTAAATATTATGAGGAGGCTGCCTTCACGTGTGTTTCCTCTGACATAGCAAATCTACCTACCGTATTCTTACTACAGTTTATTTATAATAAATATAAATTTACCTATTATCAAAGTCTTAGAGGAAAACATAAAATATACTATAACGTAGAGATTTTTTTAATATTTGTATTTTTCAACAAGTTATAAGTAGTTAAATAACTCATTATTTTGAATGAATATAACTACTTTTAAAAATGAAATTAAAAAAATTAACTCCAAGCTAAAGCATAGTTTATGTTCTCCTCCATAAATTTAATAATAGGTAAATTTATTCTAATGTTAATTAGAAATAAACTGTAGTAAGAATTCGGTGTGTAGATTTGCTATGTTATGCGTATGTAAGACAGAGACAACAAACGTGTAAGCGTCCTTTTAAGAAAGGTAAAATATTTTTTTAAATATCTTAAGTACCTAATGTTAATTTATATAAATTAAAAATGCACTATGTGTACAGTGTAGACATAGTAAACACCGTCTACAAGCATTTAAGAATTTCAAAAATGGATAGGTACATAATGATTATATTGAAAGTTAAGTTAAGCTATTTTGAATGAATCCTCCCGGATATATGCATTTCATCATATTTTAGTGTGTAATCAAATATATATTATTATTTATGTTTGTAAAATATGTAGGCACAACAATATGTTAAATATATAAAATTCATCGCCACTTGGTACCATTCCCAAAGTGAATAGAGCAAACAATAATTTACAATTTTCATACAATATTCATGAAGCTACCTAAGAACTAAGTCTAAACTTAAATACCAAAGTCTACCAAAGAACATAATACCGCTGCTATAACTACCCATTTATAAATTCTTGTTTTTTATAAGCATATCACTTTTTAGTTATCAGGTATAATAAAGAAAAAATAATAAATAAAACTAAATATTTTTTAAATGATTAGGTACTGTGAATTGGTCAATAGACCGTAAATAAAAATTGGCCGAAATAGTGAGTATACGTAGGTACACGATCGTATACTCGCGTATCAAATAAAAAAGTTTGGCTTTACGAACTAACGAAAAAATCGAAAATCCCCGTATACCCTCCACTACATCCTTGCACATTGTTCAATTAATATTTTTGAACCCCCGGTCTGGTCAAACGTGTGACGTCACCGAAGTCGCAGATGAACTGGACGAGTTATACAACATGTGTTTAGATTTTCGATTATAAGAAAAGTAATATACAATTAGATATAATTCAAATTTTAGTATAGGTATTAGTCAGGACACACGTCAGAGCGATCTGATATGGAATGTACGATAAATATTGTATAAAAATGTCCACACACAAAACAATAATACCTGATTTTTATGATAACTTATCTATAACTATATATATAAATAAAAAATTCAGTTTTGAAAAATGTATTGCACATAGTTTATTTAAGTGCGATTATAGGTATAGCAATAATATGCATAACGGTGGTAATAAAAAAAATAAAAATATTGGGTTCATCTGTATAATATGAATAAATGAAATCATAGTTCAGCAATTATTTCGAGAGAACTTGCATTAAACGTTACAAACCTGATTTATACAATCGGGTGTACGAATAAATTAATATTATATAATAAATACCACAATATTATTCATAGTGTAATCGTATAGGGCGTGAGATATGACTGTATAAGTACATATAAATGTGTGCAATGGATTATTTAGCATTTTAGGCGATATCACGTTCATTTCACATATATCATATCACTCTAGTATACGACCCACCTTTTTTTGAGACTTAAATTTTAGGCGTATACTCACGAACTGTATACCGATACATAAGTATACCATATATTTATAAACATTTTTTAGTGTGAATAATCGATAGTTTTAATATTTGTTATTTACTTAAACACTAGATTTTCTATAAATGATAAAGCTACATTAGATGCTCCAACCACCACAATCTTGGCGTCTATTGATATTGTTTGGGTTGTACATAATCGCGTATTTATGTGGAATAACGAAAACTTTTCATAACCATCAGAATCATCTTTATTGTTATATTGTATACGGACACGAGGTTTAATGGGTATTAGTTCTTTTATTCCGTTAGTATAAGACATTTCGTGCTACGGACAGAAATTATTATGTTGTTAATTCCGATACAAACTTTATGACTTATAATATGAATATATTACATAGATATGCCACATAATATATTATTACCTAGTTAAAGCGACTGAATACTAAACCTATTACATACGAAATACTCCAGAGATGGCGTTGTGTTTCATATCGCGGCGAAAGTTCTTAGCTACACCCCTTTCCGCACACAATCTACTACGTAAATTCGGCAAACGCGATATTCACGGCGAGGCGACAAAAATTATCAAAACTATATAAAAAGATGGTAATGTCCAACGCACACCGGAAATGACGGTCGCGTGGCTGAACGAATTCGTTCGAAAATCAGTTTGTATTTCACTGCACGCGATAACACGAATTCAATTAAAATAAAAAATATTAATATAGGTATAATATTATTATTTATTATTTATTGTTATTAATTATATTATATTATTATATAAATTATTTAAATTCATATTTGTATTTATTGGTTTTTTATTTGTTTTACAAAATGGAAATAATTGAACTACTTATATCGGAAGTACAAAAAAAAAAGTGTTCTTTCGAATAATTTTTTTTAATTTAAAATGATCACACTACTGTCTACGTTTGAAAGCATAGTTACTATATCTGTGAAATGCAAATGGTTGTGCTCATCGCCGCAATTTCATGCTCGCCGCGTTTACATTGGATACTCCGTCGCGGAGTTCACAATTCGCGTTTTCGCGTTTTCGCGACGCGACGTGAATTTTGCGCTCGCTGCGTTCACGTAGAACCACCGTAACAGCCAGCGCGAACAACGCGTTGACCAAAATGATCTAACCTGTATAAATATATATATATATAGCATCTATGTGGTACTTCGAAATTGTAATTTTTCGATTTTCTCAATAATTTTTAACGCGGCAGAAAAACTACCGAAAAATTACAAAAACCTGGTAAAAATGGGATTTCGTCAACATCGCATATAGTTATTTCTCCAGAAGTTTTAAAATAATCATTGTAGAGTATTGAAATTTCCAAAAATGTCATTAAATTTTAGGCTATTTATAACTTTTTTAGATTTAAAGGTATTTATTCATAAAAGAGTTAAATTTTGGTCTTAAGATTTGAAAATTGAATACAATGTTAATCATACGTTATTTTATATTAAATACCAAAAATTCAAAAATCGGACTTCACGTTTTTAAACGCTTCAAAAATAAGTGTATCATATTTACATATTTTAGTCAATTTAATTATTGGAATTACTCCATAAGACCATAACTAATGGCCTATAATCTTGAAAATTTTAATAAACATGTATCTTTATACTATATTACTATAAAAAAATGTCCAAAAGTTTATTCTAATTTGAACTATTTATAGCACTTTTAGATTTTGAGGTAATTAATTCATAAAAGGGTTAATTTTGGGTTTTAAGACTTTAAAATCGAATACAAACTCTAATTATGTACCAAAAGCTTTGAAAATCAGACTTCATAATGTTTTTTATAGCTATTTCAAGGTTTCCTATAATATTACGTACATTAAAATCAATTATTGTGATTTATCCATTATCTAATAATGTTTCTACAGTCTTAACATTTTTAATAAAGACATATCTGTGTACTGCACTACTACAAAAAGTTTTAAAATGTTTCATTCAATTTTAGGCTATTTAAAGTCGTTTTTAGATTTTGAAGTAATTAATTCATAAAATGGTTAATTTTGGTTTAAAACTTGAAAGTTTAATAACATGTCAATCTTACATTACCTACAATATCTATGTATAAAAAATTTTTTAATTCGGACGTTTATTTGGTTTCTATAGCTGTTTGAAGATAACAATAATATTAGGTACTAATTATTACATATTAACACTGATGCTCTTTTCAGAATCATTTTAATCGAATGCAACGAATTAGTCAGTGTTTGAATTGGGGCGTGTGAGAGGGACGAAGTTTCTCTACTCTACTAGTGTATAATATTTTGAGAGCACCCTTGATAATTATTTTTCACAGTATATAAGTTATATAGTTCATGTTATATTTATTTATTGAAAGCTCAAAATACCCCTTCTTCTATTTTTCCAATTTAAGAACTGGTTGTAGTCTGATTGTACTCTAGTCGAACGCGAATCAGGTTTTTCTGTTATTGACTATAGACGGTATACACAGGGAGAAGTGAGAGGTCAGATCACCCCGTGATCTTTTTTTTTTATAGTAAGAGCTTTTCCAATTATTTACTTTATCAGACGGTTTTTTTGAGTTTTTTTTACTGATCCCTTTCAATAAGAATTCATATTTACGACACTATCATTGATTACTGATGGTTGTGTCATATTACCTACATAACTATGTACTTCGCGTATTCCAATTGATGATTGATATAATAATAATGACTATGGGACATGCGGAGTAATAAATGTACTAATAATTTAGTTTTATAATATCTAATATTATATTTGTCACTATTTTATGAAAATGTAAAAATAATATCTGTTTTTATGCATGTACCTATGTACCTACCTACAAATAATAATTATTTAGCTTTCAAATCCTATATTTTTATTTTGTTTGAAAATATGTCTTAATAACTTGTGGGTAACATTAATTTTTGTTTTAATATAAATCAAAATATTTGGATGTTCGTTAGTAATGTATGAAATTCAGGTTTCAGTGAATTAGTTTTAATATATCTATTTCCTATTAATATGACTGAAATATTTTTTGCTGTAAATAATAAACGTAATTTTAGAAAAATAAATTTACCAGAATTACGTATTGTGAAAAATTATTTAATGTTGAACTATAAATTCGAAAGAGTATAAATTGTAAAATAAAATTATTATTATCGTAAAAATAAAATAGAAATATAATAGGTATAGATAAACATTCACCGGCCGATCACCGTTGGTATATTTTAGGTCTGGTTACGCAGGTATACGAAACACGTTTTTGAAACATTTGTAAATTATTATTCTGTGATATGATTGTAGGTCTCATATCTGTCGTATACTTCATGTTAGCGCTATTTGACGGCAGTGATTTTTTGAATTTTTCTTATTATTTTTATCTAAAAGACCAATACGCGGGATAAAACTGTGGGACTTTGAAAAGTCGGATTTTAATTCGGAAAACTGTTTTGAATTTGTCAGCCTGTATTCTAAGGATCGATTGAGGCATTTTTCTTTATTATTAAAAACTAAAAAAAAAAGGCTCGATCGATTCCTAGTAGACAAATCGATGAATTCAGAAGAGTTTTCAGAATTAAAATCGGTTTTTTAAAGGTCTAGCAATTTTATCCCACTTTCAGGTCGATTCTTACACCGGTGTCGAGGCGCCTTAACAAAAATATTATAAGATGTTTAATTTTTATTTATTTTTTTTAAATTATTACTAATTATAACTTATTGAGCTGCACTTTAAAGTATTTTAAACCAATATTTTTTTAGACACTATATTATATTATTACACTTAAACATACTTGTTCCATTAACATTGAATTTGAATACGCTTTGTAGAACAAACAATTTAAATTACAATCTTCCATTACATGTTTCAGAAAACAACGGATCCTCTTTAAAAATATTTTTTGAAAATCCATGTTCAGCAAAATCGCCATATGATTCCGAGCTAGTTCGGGATATGTATAGTTGGCTACATCAAAATGACTACTTAAAAATTTCATTTGATCATTTAACCTTTTTTGAAATAATAATAATAAAATTAAAGTTATTATTACCCCTATAATAATTAAATAGTTAGTTGTTTCCCAGTGATAATTTTCATTTTTGTTTTGGATACTGACAGATGTAATATATTCAATATTAACAACTATTTCAATTAATTTCCATATCAGGCAAACACCCTTAGTATACTTTTAAAACAATATTTAAAATACGATTATCTATAGTACAAACAATCTACGGTATGTGAATTGAGTGGGTAGGTCAGCCGATCTATAGTTAATATTCGCTAGTCAAATTTGGCCTTCTTAAAAGCCTCAAACATATTTTCTTGAAAAAATGAATCCGTGCTATATTATTAGATAGTATTTTATAATTTATAATAATTAAATAACTTTTAACAAACTAATATGATTGTTTTATTTTAATAAGTGATATACTGAAATATATGAAAATATAATAAATATATTGTAGTGTACAAAATTATGAAAAAAGCGTTAACGGGCTAAAATAAATAGCCGAGAATATTCGAGAACCGGTAACCAATATTAAGGGTTTTTTTTTAAATACATAGATATCAATAAATGGTTCTTTGAATATCTAAAAATAGATGGTTACCACTTCTAAACCGCTTCCTAATTTTTATGGTAAATGCTTCTCGGCTTAAAACCACTTCCTACTCTAATAACCACTTACCGGTTATAAGCCTCTTCTAACTTTTTAAAATGGTTAATTACAATTTAAATAGGCTTTTGACAAACATTTATAATATTTATGATCTAATTGATTAACATTTATAATATTTTTCACCTAACTTTTTAGTCGCTGCTTTCCAATCCCCGAATATTTGTTAGATTATTAAAATTATTTAGAAAATAAATTCTATGATAAAGTAAGCTTCATCGCGATTACAAATAACAAAGTTATAAAAAATTCATTATTATTATAAAACAATGATTGTATACAACGATTTTTTCACAATAGTGTCTGCTGTCACTTCAATATTTCTTTTGAACACGGACTAACGTATATACATTGTATAATCTATATATTTTGTACGTACCTAACCTATATAATAATATGCCCATGCTTTAAACATTCCTAAATAAATTAATCGGCTGATTAATTTATATACTTCACGTTTAATACACAGAATAATATAATATAACAATTCATGGGAAGTAGAAAACAATAACAATGAATAACATTGACAACTATTTTTAAATGTTTTGTTATCTTAAATTTAATTTTATTACACCAGCTATAAACAGTACCTATCATTAATTACAACTGATGACCCAAGAGCATATAATATATATATATAGCTATGTACACACAATTAAAATATACCCATAAAACTAAATTTCATATTATAATACAACTAGCTTAAGTGCAACACCTGCTGGATGCAACTTTTTGTAAGTGCAACTCCTTTTATGTGAGACTATATATAAGTTTAACACCTTTTGAGTGTGGATACTTAAATTTGAAATTGTGATTGAGTGTGACACCTATAAATTTAACTTCTATTGAAAACACATCTCATTAGTAGAATTACTTTTGTAATTTCTATACATCGGTTTATGTATTTTATCGGAAATAATATTGTTAATTAATTGATTTTAAAAATATTCCGCCTACGGTGGACACTGGCGTTCACTTTCTAAAAGATGACCGTTCACTCCTAAAGTGTTTCCAAAGAATAGGTTTACAAAATAAGTAATCCGAAAATGGATCGAACTTACAATTCATGGATTTTTATAAGAACATGAACCTCACTACGCTCGGCTTTTGTCAGAGTATAACAGGTTTTCCTTAACCTCAATACAAATTTGTTAAACATTTTAAGAAATATTTAACATTAAATATAATATTATTGGTATAAAATAAAAATAAAGTATAATATAATATAGTAGGTACCTACTCCGCATATATAAGAAGTCGCTTGGATTTTTCGCTCTCAAAATTTTATAAAACTATTGTCCTCAACCAGACCTCAAGTAGATATGGTCTAAAGTCCGATTAAACATCGTATATATGATAAAGGTTAGCCCGAATGTATCAATATAAATTAATTAAAAATTGTATAAAAATACTATGGAATTATTACGATTTTAAATTCATTACTATGAGATATAAAAGCTAAAGTATAGGTACCTATTCTATGAATCAGCGGACAAACTTAAATACTTAATACACACTCTCACAGGATATTATATATCGCATAATTTAATAAAATAAAATAGGTAAGTAGATACAAAATTTAATTCAAAAATAAACGGAAAAAATATGATAAGAAAATATATAAAGGTTTCGGATATTAGAAAAAAAAGTAGGAAAAAAAATCTGATAGGCGGAGTGGGATTTGAACCGATGTACCCGTATGGAAAGTTCATTTCCGTTCCCATTAAGATACAAAATCAATGAAATTTCTCGTATTTATACTATTCAGATAACGGACGACACCGTTACGTATAGGTATCGACAGATCATATTATATACGCGTATTCGGAACGAACGTTCCGGTCGATCGGGGATGAACGGTAGACAAAGAAACGTTCAATCCGAGAAACGCGAATCCGAAATCTGCGGAGTCGAAAAAGGTCGACAAAGGTCGTTAAAATCGATTTCGAAGTTCGGGGCGATAATACGAGAATGCGAAAGAACGTTGAACGTTAACGGAAATCAGCGAAAAAATCACATTTTTTCTTCCCGGCGCGCCGCGTTGAGAGCTCGGAGAAAAGGCAAAAGCGCAGAGGAACGAAAGTCGTAAAAATTTCAAAACGACCGGAAAAGAGTTTGAAAATGGTAACTGTACAGGAACACACGTCGAGTGGCGACGAAAACGGGCCGGGTTATTAATTTTCTATAAGATGTTTTTCTCATGGAAAAAACGGGTAAAAGAAGTTAACATTTTATATATAAGATAATTTCTTTATATAAAACGCTAACTCCGAATAGAAGGTATTTCGTGGAAGAGCTTCTTCCACGAAGAAGGTTTTTTATTTAATTCCGCTGACCGTTTTCCGTACCGGCGGCCGCGGGGGCATTATTTTTTCCGTTTTTTCGCCATTCTGCTTTGGATTTACGATTTTCCCGTTTTCCGTTCTTCCGTATTTCGACTTTTCCGAAGACTCAGTTTAGATACACATCGTATAAACTCCGTGTTCACCCTATAGATCGTATGGCAGAAAATTTGTCCACCGTCCGTTTCTTATCGCTTCAGCGTTATCACACCGAAATCCCAAAATCGGATTTTTCGACCTTTTGCCGACGTTTTTCAATACCGTGGAGGTCAGATTCGGATTTTCCGGACGTTTTAACGCCCGACTAAACTTTTCATTGTCTACAAATCGTTCCTGTACGACCGAGACGTTCGTTCGTAATATGACGTGTATATGTATGTATATTATGAGTCGAAATACGTCCGTTATCTGAATTGTTTAAATTCGAGAAATTTCGACCGTTTTATCACGTCGATTAGATAGCTTAGTAAAATAGAGCGTCAATTGTCAGACCTACTTTCGATACAGGTCTACTGGTTCGAATTACACTATGACGTTCTGAATTTTTTTGCGTTTTTTTTTCTCGATCTCGGCGTCTACAGAGTTAATAATATTTATTCAATGTACGCAATATGCGAACGAAATCTTAATAAATGTTCTTATCTTTGCAACTTTTATTATTAAGTATTTATTATTATATTTATTATACTTTTTTCTATTCGTTTGAACTACGTATATTGTAGCGAGTACCTATTATAATACCCTGTGGCAAGTTCGTATTTTTTTTTTTTTTTTGGACATTTGTAGATTTCCATCTGGAGACAATAGTTTTATAAAACACCGAGAATTATAGGTAAGTAACTATAACTGTATTGTAAGTAACCGATCGACTGATTCACATATTATATACCTTTACTATATTTTTTTATAATTCATAGTAATGAATTTCAAATTGTCTGACTTTCGTAGTATTTTTCACAATTTTAATTATATTTATGTTAATGCATTCGGGTGAACTTTTATCGGGAGAACTTTCAAACATTTTCACATAATATGTTATATATTATATAAAAACTCGAGAACGAAAAAGGCCGATCGAATTTACATATGCAGAGTAGGTACCTATTATATTTTAATACACCCATATTATATTATTATGGTATTTTTCAAAATTGTTATTAAATATAATTTATGTATGTTGTATGAAACCCGTTACTCTCGGTTAAGGGTATTCTTATAAAAATCTGAGAATAATAAGTTTTATACATTTTTGAATTACTTATCTACTTTGTCAATCTATAACAGAAACAATTTATGTGTAAAAGACTATTTTTTAGAAAGCGATTGCCAAATTCCGCCGCAGGCAAAATATTTTTAAAATAAATAAATTAACATTATTGTTTCTTAAAAAACTTCGGTCACCGACTTATTTCGGATTCTGATAAAAAAAAATCATAATATGAGGTGTATGAATTACATTAAAAAGTAATTCGACTTAAATGTGGTGTGTTTCACTTTTAAAAAGATACACTTACAAGGTGTCACACCCAAATGTGATTACAAATTTAAGGTTTCGCATTCAAAAGGTATTGAACTTACAAGCAATCTCACTTAAACTCAGCTAAAAGGAGTTAAACTTACAAGGAGTTGCATCCGGTAGGTGTTGCACTTAAGCTAGTAGATTTTATAAAATAATGATTAAATTGTTATGAATAAAAATACTAAGTAAAAATGATGAATACATGATAAACAAAACAATTAATATTTATAATATAATAATATAAAAATAATTATTATTTTTTACACCTTAAAAAAGGGTCAGTGGTTTTTTTTTTTGTTCCTTTTAACATGGGTTATCGGTTCCGTTACAATTACCGATAATGATATAAAACGATTACTTGTAAATTTAAAACCCCAAAATATAATTTTCAGATACAGGTTACCGATGACCACTTCTCAGATTTATAAATAAAAACCGGGAAGCGATTTTCGGTTCTCAAGAAAGGGGTTTTAATTGGTTTTCGGAAATACCTAATTTAAAAATATATCAGTAAAAAAAGATAAGAAAAAATGTAAAAGAAAAATGCTTATTTAAAAAAAATAGGCAAAAAAAGTGGTCTCTCATGAAATTAATTGACCCAGTGTTATCATGATCTTATATTCTCCACTGAAGATATATTGTGTATATATGTATATTATATAATATAGGTATATATATTGTAATATCAACATATTGTATGTTATATATACATAGATATATACATGCTTACATACATATATATTACATATATATAGGCCCGCCCCGAAGAATGATTTTTTTGGTGGGGGGAGGGTGAAAATGTAAAAAAATAATATAATATTTCTTTCTAAAACTTAAAATAAGCAAAAAAAAAAAATCAATTAACTTGTTTAACATTTTGCCGACTAAAAAAAAAGACCATCGACTTTTTCTACTATTTGCCGACTGCTTTCCGAAGTAACCTTCACCCCTCGGGATGGTCCTGCATATATACATACATATATACATAAATTAGTCAATATTCAATATAATATATTATATAATATAATATATTGTAAATAAATAATAATATTTATATATATTATATTATTTTTATATATTTATATTTATATAATAATATTATTTGTATTATACATTAATATTACATTTATATAGTTACAATTGCTCAAGTATTTATTGATATATTATTTCTACACTTACTGAATAACACAATAACCAATCGGGTGATCGTCACATTGAAAAATGTATGTTTTATATCTGGTGTCCTCGAAAACCGATTTAGATATATTATTTGACACAACATGCTTAAATGGATGATTTTCTATCAAATTATCCATAATTTCCAAATGCTCTTTTGTAACCATTATACAATTAAATTTACTAAAACAATAATAATATATATATATATATATATATATATAGTGAACATATATTTTTTCAACAAAATGAAGACGACAAAATATATTACAATTACCCGAACACGGAAGATCGATGTAGTGCGTAAAGTAGACCCATGGAATACTTACAATATGGTTTCAAAACTACTTTCTAAAATTTAAATTTTCATTAGTATAATAAAAATAATGAAAGTAAAGTATATAAAAAATATAAATAAGTACACACACAAAAAAACTTCTTAAACTTGGCTGCAGTTTCAATCGTACGTATGTTCACTAAACAATAATCGTATTGAGGAAATATTTGGAAAAATGTCACGAAATAGTCCCATGCCACTCTGATAATATTGTAATTATACTTTAATAAAAATTATTATTTTTAAACGAAATAATAAATATATGTATTACTCGTCTTCTTCGACGTCATTGATTAACATTAATTCAACCATAAAAGCTGTCTTTTGATAACTGTCTTTACTAGAAATTTCATTGATATGATGTTCATCTAATCTAATTGAGTATGCTGAATCTAACGTATAGTTCGTATTTTTTGTAAAATCTTGAAACTTCAAGAAATCTTTTACTATATCTGATAATTTTAATTAATTTAAAAATTAATAAACCTATTTATATACCTAAATAATTAATAATACATATATACTATAATATTTAATGATGTACGTATAATTTTATATAATATTGACCTATATATGTACGTGAAGTTCACTCCCCACCATTGTCAGATCGATACCGGATAAATTGTAAAAAATTGTAAATTAATAGTAAATAATTGTAAATCAAGTTTCCGAATTTGTAAATGCTTATTTTGGCCGAAATATTAATTTTTTGTCCGAGGGGCAAACTTCACGCAGGTTCCTCCGACTTTGTCTGATCGACTACGAGCAAATTGTAAATAATTGTAAATTGATTTTCTGAATTTGTAAATTCTTCCATCAGCCGTAATATCAGATTTAAACTGGAGAGGCCAAATGCATATACCTAATACATGTACCTACATATATATGTATCTACCTACCTACCACATTTCATCCAATCGACTTTTAATATAATAAAAAACAATCTATTCGGATGTAACATATTATATAATAGATTTTGTGATTTATTAAAATTTTACTGAAGACGTTTTGAAATAGGTATATTAATGACTTGCGAGTTACGACTATTGCCGACCGATAGTTTTCAATAACGACTATACCTATATTTTAATATAGTTAAAAACCTAACCTGACTTGCTTATGACATTATGCAGGTAGTAGGTACAGTATAATATTTAACATTATATTAGGTCCGTCACCCTGGCCCTGCCATTTTCAATTTCAATAAAAAAAAACTAGTCAAAATTATGTAATCTCATTTGTAACCATTTGTAACCACCATAACTTATTTTTGTAACTAACCCTAAAGCACTTAAAACTGGATTTCCTTATGGCTGGGCCAGGGTGACGTCACACTGGCCATGCCATAGGGAAATTCGCGTTTTAAATTTCTGAAAATGGTGTAGAATTATGTAATATCATTTGTAATTATTTGTAACCACAAAAAAATTCGAAATGTCCACCCCAAACCCCTCAAAATGCATTTTTTATTACGGCAGCCTCGGAATCTGTCATCCAGGCCCTGCCATAGGGAAATTCGCGTTCTAAATTTCTGCAAATGGTGTAGAATTATGTAATATAATTTTTAATCATTTGTAACCACAAAAAAAAATTCAAAAAGTCCTCCTCAAATTCAATATTAAATTGAGGCATATGTTTTAAACTATCATTAACTATAAATATATTTATTGTATTTAAAAAAAAAAAAATCAAATTTTAAAACATATAAGAGGACGCTACACCCACATTTGTTGACTGTCTATCTAATAGATAATATAGCAAAATTACAATATGCGAAAATGAAATTTGCGTTTAAGTTACATTTAGAGATCAAAACAAAAAAAATTTTTAATAGGTGTTAAAACTCTAAATTTAACTTTAACCCTAAAATTTTAATTTTGCATATTGTTAATAACGTCCCCATTAATCAAATTACATAAAAACCTAAATAATGTATTAAACATAAATAATTT
Organism: Pemphigus obesinymphae; assembly: GCA_025469235.1. Lineage (NCBI taxonomy): Eukaryota > Metazoa > Arthropoda > Insecta > Hemiptera > Aphididae > Pemphigus > Pemphigus obesinymphae. The sequence goes on from JAIPRL010001869.1 coordinate 49,382, forward strand.
TAAAATGCTATATATGTGTCTATATATTATAAATTTATTATTAATTGTACATGAATACTTACTATGACGATATGTGTTTTCTTATGTACTGGGTGTTATATGACAATACCATATGTACCTATTTATTGGATGTTTGACAAGTATTATAATATATATATTATATAAAATAAATCATACTGTATAAGATAAAACTGTACATAATGCAGATATGTGCATATGAGAAATTCTGTACGGGATTCAACACAATATTCAAGAAAACTATTACACTTGATTGATTTGAACACATAAAAACAAAATTGTATTGCAGTATTCCACAATTATTACAATAAATAACTCTAATAACAATTAATATTATTTTAACGGACATTAGGTACTACATTAGCTTTTGAGGTAATTAAAATAGATAAAGTACAAGATTTGTAAACATGTTCACAGTTTGATTTGAATCACAACAAATATTAACGGTTGTTATCAATAACTACAAAAATATTTTCTGTTTTTGTGCGCCAAAATTAAATCACAGTCGTATCAGTTATCACATATACTATTATCACAGAATATAATTATCAATAATCAATAATAAATTCAAATATCGTAAAGTACATTCTGTGTATCGTATAAAACACTATAAAATCCTTATAAATAAAGCTAAAATTCAAATTTGTGATTATTCTAATAATTATATTATACGATAAACTTGATATCCTGTAAAGTAGTCACCGTTTATGGGATATGCAACCAAAATTAAAATATCGTTAACACTGTACATTCAAAAACGCGAACTGTCAATCATGTTGCCAGTAGGTAGTGCTGCATACATTTAAATTTCGTTTTTAAGTAGTAATTGTACTTCCTTACTTTTGAATACCTATTAAAAATGAAAGACCGAATTACTAGAAGCTACAGTATACACTCACTATAAATGTAATATCAAGTTACATTAGGTTAATTCTACCTTAAATTCAAATAATGTATTCATATGAATAATTATTATACGATTGACTAGATATACTGGAAATGGGCTGTAGTATCAATACATGGATGGCGTTTGTTATTTGTTTCATATATCAAACTTGTTTGTAAGTCTGTACAAATGAGATACGCTAATGCGTGTTTTAAAATTGAAAATGTGTATGCGCTGACATCAATATGAAGACGCAACGCACCCGGTTTTTAAGGGGTTTTGTATAGGCAATTTTGAGGAGTTTTTGTGAAAAACTAAAATCCAATAATTATAAATATTTTAATATTATTTTTATTATTATTATTTTAATATTTTAAAAACGGTCCAATTTCAGTGCTAATTTTTCTTGTTTAATCCCGACACATTTATACTATAAATTTTAGTCTATACAATATTGATTATCAAACTTTGGGTGCGATATCATATTTAAGTGATATATTTATATATATTTCTGTACATTTGTAATATCTATTTCATTGTCGTATGCGTTCCCCCTTAAAAATTTCCTTTATATATTATAATATAATAAAAAATTGCATGTCTTACGTTAGGTTAGACTAACCTTACGTTTTATCAATGTTCTCAGTATTATATTCTAGTATTCATTTATTAATGGTTTATTTATTTTATGTTGATATGAATTCAAATTTAAATATAATATTTCGATAATTCTAGAACACGAACTTCTTATAAAATGGTTAATTATAATATTTATTATTGAATATAATTTTAATATCATTTTATGATAAAAATGTATTTGATTGATATTTTTTTGTTTTATAGATTTTTGTTTCATGGATCTGTTAACTAAGTCACATATATCGATTGGGTTTTTGGGATCCCAAATTGCGGTGCACAATATCAACACATAATGCTTTGGTCACCAAAATCGTGAGGTCTAATAAACCAGAACATTTAATTATTAAACCCCATATATTGTTATATATTAAAATATGATTTTATTTTTTATTTACTATAGTTTCTATAAGCTAGGATATTTACATTTTATAATATTTTATTTTAAGTATTATTTGTATACCAGTTATCATTTTTTTTTATATTTGTCAAAAGTTTAAATATATATTATATTATATGTCCAAAAAAGATAATTATCATATTATTATTTTTATTATAAAAATAATTTATATCCTAAACAATATTAAATGTTAATAATAAACTATAGTACATACTCCAAAATTGTCTGATCAATAATTTAGAATGATTTATTTTTAATTAAAAGTCAATTGAATGAAATGCGGTAGGTAGGTAGATACTTATATACTATATATAGATACATATATTAGGTATGTGCATTTGGCCTCTCCAGTGTAAATCTGATATTACGGCCTATGGAAGAATTTACAAATTTGAAAACTGGATTTACAATTATTTACTATTCATTTATAATTATTTACATTTTGTTCGGAATCGATCAGACAAAGTTGGGGGGCTGCGTGAAGTTACCCCCCTGGACAAGAAATTAATATTTCGGCCGAAGCAAGCATTTACAAATTCGGAAACTTGATTAAGAATTATTTACCATTAATTTACAATATTTTACAATTTATCTGGAGTCGATCTGACAATGTCGAAGGGCAAACTTCACGTACGTGACCTATATGATAAATGCAGAATAGTACACATAATATCTAATAGTATTTTATAAAATTTTTATATGAACAGAAATAAAAAATTAAAATTAAAATGTTTTTTTAAACTAAATTAAATACAACTTTTTCAATGAATATGCTAATTTTACCACTAATATTTATATCTAAATATGTCTTACTGTATTCGTAGTTTTAATAATCTATGTATATATCATCAACCACCCATGGTTTTTGGGTCGCAATCTGCATAGATATAATTTCTTGCTTTATTTTTGGTTATTCCTTCAAATTATCCCTTAATTCCTCCCCTATTGCAATCAACATTTAGATGAAGGTGATTATACTTTATATCGTTCATCAAATTATTTTTGATTCTTTATACTGACGTGACCCACGTAACACATGTATATATGCACATATGAGGGAAACGAATTAACCAAGACTTGAGACGGATTTAATCCTAGCTTAGCTTATAATACGGGACATAACATTATAACACTAGAACTATCTGACCCGATGGTATCCTGAAAGTTAATGAATAAAACAGATATGCGACACGTCTTGTCCTATTTTTTTAAAACTGCACCTCCTAATTACTTTACTTTCTCAATATAGCTTTCTTTACCTAACATTAAATTTTTGCATAATTATTGATCTTCTGCTGTAATTTTTCTTCATTATTCTTAAATTTAGCTTATCTGCTTAAACTATTTTTTTATTTGTACCTAATATTTTGTAAGTAATTGTTAAATATAGTGTTTGAAAATATCAAATAAAGGCTATTAAAAAAAATTAAAACTTACTAGTGAGTTTATAATCGCAGTAGTCTTTAAAATTTATAAAATCTTCCTTGTTCGTAGTAGTCTCTATGGGACATGAATCAATAGAAACGTTATCGTCATATTGAGAATAACTATTTTGTCGATTTATGTTCTCGTTTTTATCATGGCCACGCTTGGATTCTGTCTTACTATAAATAAAATTTATTATTTTCGATAAACCTACATATTAATAATTAACAAACAATACAGAGAAGAAATTAGAAAACAGATAATACAAATTGAGTGGTTTAAATCCAACTCGTGTTATTAAGTACATTTTTTTCAAATTGAGTAATCTATGTATTCCTACTGTAAAAACAATAGGAAGTTAAAAAATATAAAGTTTTACAATGTTTTTGTTATTTCTTTAATTAAATCAATTTAAAATGTGATTTTGTTTTAGTTTTAAAATTGTTCACTGCTATCGTCGAACTAAAATAAAAACGTGTCATTGGCACATTGCCCATGTTATAGGTATAAATAATACAAAAGTGTAATTGAATGCATTTTTATTTTCCAAAGCGTGTTTTTTTTATTTCAATACAAAACATTTTTTCTCTCATATAAAAAGTATAGACGTTCGGTAAATTTAAATTATTTAAAACATGTAATTAAAATTTACTAAAATAATATAATATAAGATAAGATAATATAAACGTTAATTAATATTAATATTAATATCAAGAAAATGGTTTACATTTTAATACTTTTATACAATGTAGAACACAAAATTATCTGTCGCAAAAAAACAGGTACAGTAAAGTCTCAGTAATCTGACGTATAAATAAAAATACCTACATTTAATTTTATTACGTACCTATTATTATGATTGCTTATAGAAAATTATACTAAATTAAATACATATTACATCGTACCCATTAAAAAATATTATATAATCAATAAATTGTTTTACTATTTTTGAGAGATGGGCATTTACTTTTTAAAAATTAAGTTAGTGTAATGTTATTAATGTAACTGTTCATTTGAAAGATTTATTTTATAAGATGTAAACTTATTAAATATGTATCTACATAGGTAATTAAGATATATGTGAACAAGTTATTATCTAATTAGTTTTTCCATACAAAATTAAGTTGAGATAATAATTTAATTATATTTTATAATAATATGTTCCTATATTTTATATTATGTGCATTTTGATTTTCAATATTGTATACCGTTTATACACGATACATCTAAATATATTATAACATTATTATAGTTCCTATAGTGATTATAGTAATATTATATAATATGGCATATTTATAAATAAGTAAAGATATTATTCATATTTATTCTTAAATACCAACTAAAAATACATATATCATTTAATCTTCAAAATAATATTATGTTGGATATTATGTATTCATAATAAATAATAGTATATATTTATGAAAAACATACAATGGCAATATTAATTTTTACATTTCTAACAAAAAAAAAGTTTTTCTAATTCACGTATAATTTTTATATACAAATATTGAAAATTTTAACAATTAAAGAAGAAAAAAAAACGATTTAACTTGGGATTTCTGAGTTCATTTTCTTTCAACTTTAACTTGTTAAGTTATTAATAGGGAACAGACCATATTTTAATTTCAACTTTTTATCTAATATTAATAATTGAATTTTGGTTAGATATAAATCTATTTCACGAATTTTTGATTATTTAATTTTACATATTTTTATATATTTGGTATAAATAAAAATTTTTTTTTACATATTTTGTAAATATTTTGGGAATATTTGATTTTTTTCGCTTTTTTAGATAAATTTTTTTAAATTTAACTTTCCATATTTTACTATTGAACTTTCTTTTATGAATTATTTATACATGCGTTTTTTAAAATTATGATTATCGGTGTTATTTAAATGTATTTTAGGGGGCCACCAAGCGTCCATTTATTCCAGTCGAGCAACTTATTCTGAGCGGAGTACTACTGACTTTAAATTTAATTAATTAATTTTAATTCATGTCATTGTCGACATAAGTGCCGTTTTTTTGTTAACATTTATCAGAACTAAATTTTGATTTTTTTTTTTTAATATAATATAGACATAATTAATATTTTTTTCTGAATTAAATTTTTCTTAATAAAAAATAAATAAAAATGTTACATATTTTGATAAAAATAGGTACATAATATACCTATATATATATTATATATATATTTTATTTTTATTATTATATTTATAATTATTTTTATTTATTATATTATTATATTTTATATATAAAAATTATTCTTATAAACTCAACTTGATTTAGTTAATATTTTTTATTAACTTTGCCATCCTTCCTAATAATTGTATAACTGTATATAATTTTGATTTGAAAATGTTTAATTTTATACAAATATAATATTTATAAGTTATAAATATTTAAATGACACATTTTAAAAACTAGTAAAATTAATGTTTTCAATTTTAAAATACAATCTATATCTATGGCATGATGAACTTAATAAAAATGTCTAAAATATGGTTATAAAATAATTTTATATTGGGTTTAACTCCAAAAATTTAAGGTGTTACATTTTTTTTTGTCGTTCTTGAAATATTTTGTTATCGTATAAATACATTAAATAAAAAAAAGCTCTACTGAAAAAATTTCAAAAGGCAATAAAACATGTTTTTAACTACTTAATTTCGTTCTACTGTTAAAACATAATTTATTTACAAACATTTTATTAATATTTGTATGAATATTACTTTATCAAATGTAATAATATCGTTTTTGGTCCCAGACAATATCGTTATTGAATACCTAAATTATAATAAAAAAAAAACATATAATTTACAAGTGGGTTCCGTCGTTTATAGTGACGGCCATTTCCATCAAATGATGGGTGCTGCCTGGTATTCGTAATATACTCTTTAGTCCCTTTTTCTTTTCATGGTATTCGATCAATCCTACGTATTGGTTGAAATCAAATATGCTATCCAATGACGAATAATCTAGATCCGTGTTTATAATTACCAAACCATTTATATCTTTCTATCGAATAAAATACAATTAAATTTATCATCATAATAATATGCATCGATTGTAGTTTTTTAAATTTAAAATAGGGAAGACTATACTCTATTCCATATTTTTTTGGAAAAATGTAAGACGAAAACGCATTCATGTACACGCAGGTGTGTCATGTGAACTCCCAGCGGCGGCCGCTGTGGTGGTCGATCCAGGAAAATGTATACACACCAAATGTATAAAGAAAGTTTGAAAGAAAAGTGTGACGAACCATATATGGACCAATTGTTAATCCAGAAATACAGACATACGAAAGAAAAAGTAATTAAAATATAAAGATGCTTTATAATAAGCCAGAAATACTCACCTTTATTAGGAGAAAATGACTAAAATGGTTCGGAAAGTCATTAAAAGCGGATAGGCGGTTAATTAAAAATGTGCTAATTAACAGAATAAATAAAATGAGAAGCCTAGGATGACCCAAAACACGATAGATTGACATTGATCTAGTAATAATAGACCGGAAATCAACATTACCGATAGTGTATCAGAGAGATTTTAATGGCAGTGCTGCAGGTCCTGAATGGATCGTTATACTAATTAAAAAAAATATATAGCTTTTCAAGATAAATAGTAGCGATTGAATATAATATATAAATATTAATATTATTACTTTTTTAATATTCGTATATAAATATGAAATGTTTACTTTTTGTAATAAAAATATTTTTGATTTTCGTAAGTATGAATATGAGTAATATAATGATTTAAGCAAAAAAAACCCTGTATCGATACAGATACATACATATAAGTTAAAATAAAAGTAAAAGCACAATTTTTTAATAATACGTAATAATAATAGATGTCTATACCTATACGTGTGAACGGACAATAATAACAGGTATAATATTTAGTCTCCAAATGCTGGTATTATTATTATTATTATTATTATTATTATTATTATTAATATAATAATATTAATCAGTATACAGATGTATAAAGATTAGAATGTAGAATATCTGTATACACGGCAGCACGCACTGATGACCACCCGATCGCAACGAGTAATGACAGATGCCAATAACTGTAGCCAATGACAGCGTTCCGGCTATTCGGACGGCATAAATACGTGCCCGAGTTTTTTCAAACTAATTTGGAATAAAGTATAGTCTATAGTGAGACAAAATTGTTTTTAATATATCTCATTTAAGTTAGAAGAATGATAGAATATTAAAAACTATATCAAATGAACAAAAGCGCAACTAGGAGGTAGGGCTTAGCCTCCTAATATTATTTATAGCCCCCCAAAAAAATAATTGTTTTCTTATAATTGATATTAAAATAAATGAGTTTCCAAATTGTTGTCTTATGTTGATTTTTGTAATTATTTTATATAAAGTATAGGGGGACAAAGCCCCCCACCAGATACTTTTAGCATTATTATGGTGGGATTAAAGCCTTTCCCCCCATGATCTTAGATCTCCTAGTTGCGACACTGCAAAATTAATCAGAAATATACCAGGTTTATTGTAGCAATTCAATGTTTCTTAATAACCATTATAGATCACCCAATAAATATTTTTATAAAAATGACTCATTGAGGTTCAGGTTGGTCTAAAATAAGACCCGTGTTAAACTTTACATAAATTCAAAAATAATTATTTAATGCCTCTTGTTTGGCTTATTTTGTAAAATCTAGTTTTATTGTCTTTCTTTTAAAAAATGGCCCATTAAAATTTTTAAATTATAAAATTGTATTTATAATATAATTTATATACAATATTACGACTTTTGGTGAGTCAACATTTTTGTCTCATTCCTCCCATTTGACTTTTTAATATTTCAAAGATTAATATACATGTCTACTTTAAAATATAGATTTAATGATTATATATTTAAAGTATTAGAATATATTAATGCAATTCAATCAACAAGAAATGAAAATCTTTAATCTAAAATCACTATAAAAAAATTCACGGTATCAAAAACACATTTTATTCGTTATTATGAATAGTTTTCATCTAAAATTAATAATAATAATATAATTATTAGATGGAGGTAACAATTTTTAATAGTACGCACCTCCAAATATCAATCATTTAATTTTCAATATATTATTTAAATCTTATCTATTATCAAAATATTTCATTTGTCTCATTGTAGACTATTCTCCCCTATATATAACAAGTTTTCTCAGTACTCATAATATGATAATTATTGTAAGTACATAAAAGACAATAAATATTAAATATTATGTTGTATTACATTGTATACTCCAATACACATAATACTTACAATTGGTGACGTCGGAATGAAATTAAACCGACCGTCTCCCGGAAACTCGAGTATTTTCGCTAAACTATATTCCCCATAAAATTTATCCAGGAAATTTAATCTCTCTCCCATTGTAGCCCTCAAGCCAATGAAGTCGTTTATTCTGTAAAACATGGACAAATAATTTACAATTTAAAATTTCTTGTGTAAATCACGAATAGTGTATAGTAACATAGGCGTCCATTGAGGAAGGGGGGACAAAAAGGGGAAATATTAACCATAGCTATTCCATACTTACTGTAAAAAAATATTTATTTATTTTTATAATTTTATATTCAATATCTTATACAGGATTTCAGTAGCTGGTGAATTCTATATCTAACCGGTGAAATTTAACCAGAAGTGGGTTGGTTATTTCCGAAACTTTTGATGAAATTTATACGAATGAACTTTTTTTTTAAAGTTAAATTAATGAAGTTACTACTCAGCTCCTCCCCTGAAATATCCTAGATGGACGCCATTGTATAGTAAGTTATATTTTATTATAATGTATATATACTGAGCAGTTCGTAAATGAACTTTATAGATGCCAGACATTCTGGAGTAGTACAAAATCTCCGGACATCCAAATTCCGGATGATGAATGGCATTTTTAGCAGATATAGTGGTAAACAGTAAACATATTTGCTCACCTATACAACATATATCTTTAAAATTTAGATTGACTCATCCAAGGCTGAGCAAGTTAACGAATTTTTTGAATTTGTAAGTGAATACAATGTTAAAAAATGAAGTTAAGTTAATAGTTACTAATATCTTTTTTTATTCACTTTATAAGTTAAAAGTTAATTTTGAAAAAAGAAACTTACCTAACTTAGTTATAAGTTAAATAATTTTAATTAGCAATAACATATATAGAAAATATTTAGCAATTCTCATCTGCTAAAATATCTATATTTTTTATTGACACTAATATTAATATGAAAAAGATAGTATCCACCACTTCAATATATTTCAAATGTTTAATAGACATAATTAATAAAATATATATCAACACGAAGTTACGTTATACGACAGTTTTGATGTGTAAACTAAATTAGCTTGTGTCGCTTGAGCCCATAAAGCAAAAATTTAAGTACTAAAATTTACTTCATGTCCTCGTATAATGTCTTAACATTTGTTGATAATGATTGTAAATTTCCCCAAACAACAATATTACATGACATCTAAATATTATAAAAATAATATGAAGAAAGCCATAAATTATAGCATAATACTATAGTTTCCTTATAATCCTATTTAGTCGTATTCAAAGTATAAACAATAATAGATCAATTTAGTATAATTAATAAAATTTCCTATATAAAACATAAAAACCTCATCCAAAAAATTTGCAATTTATTTCGGACAAAATTTAACTTAATTTAAATAGTCTTATAAAAAATTAACTTGAAGCAAACATGCTGAATTTCAAAAAAAAAAAAATAACTTATTAAGTTAAAAGTAATTTGAAAAAGAGTAACGCTTTAAGAAATTAAATTAAAATTAACTTAACTTTTTAGCTTTTAACTCGTTAATGCCCATCCTTGAACTCGACAGTTATAATATTACCGTATATTACCAGGTACAATCAAAGTTGATTAAGTGCAATTATTGGTTTTTTCTTAATTTTTTTAATTTCTAAGTAAGTATATTCACAAAAGATCGGATCTAATTACACTAAATTATAAAAACATATAAAAATTCCAATGAAATTATTTTAAAATTACAATAAAAAATACATTAAAGTTGTACATAATATAAAGTGTTCAAAAAACACGCACAAATTGCAAAACAAAAATTTGAGATAATATCAGAAAAATTTTATTTGACAATAATCGTATTTTTTAACACCGTGACTACGCCGCATATAATAAATAAAACAAAGATGATTTTTATGCTTGTGCGTTAATTGTAAAAATTGTATAATGTGTATTTTGGTTATACTTGGTATATTTGGTATGATCAGAGCAAATGCATGGTATTGTAAAATATATAAGTGTTGCACTATTGGAATCTAACAGAGACGTACGAAAACACATCGCCCAATACATTTTTAATATCGATGTCTTAATAATAATAATTTGTTCATTTTATCATATGAAGTGTACAAATAGGGATGTAGCTAAGTAATTATTTTGAGTTAGTAGTGTGTTTAATTTGGCCAACTTATTTACTTTTTTTTTAATAAGCAAAAAAAAAAACAAAAAAAAGTTACACCTTTTACAAAATTTAGCCAATTGAAAAGTTAATATAAATTAACTTTTCAGTTAATATAATATAATCATTTTCCTAAAATATTTCTTTAAAAATGTAAATAAATAAATAAAACATCAACACTATTTTATTTTCTGATATCATATTACTGATCCTCAGATGGGACAAGGTAGTAGTATGATTTGGACAGTTCTAAATAATCAGGTAACACCCTTACCACTCTTATCACCCGACGATGCTTTTGGCCTCCGCCTCCACAACCCTAAACTGGAATTTCCATCACCCTACGACACTATACATTTATTATAACGATTAAAATAGTACTAAGAATAAATATATAAGCATTAAGCATGTTAAATATATATTTAGTATGCTAAATAATAATAAGTATAATCGTATAAGCATGCTAAATAGTACTAAGTACAAACGTATAAGTATGTTAAATATTACTAATAAATATTTAACATGCTAAATTCAAATGTAGTATGTTTATACGATAATACTTACTACTATATATCATGCTAAATACAATATATTTAATATGCTTATACGTTCATTATTAGTACTATTTAAATGATATTTATATCTAGTATTTATCCTCCATACATTTTTTAAATAAATTGTTTTTAAAATATTAATAGTATAGTTATAAATAGGTACCTTACATAATTAAAATGATTTGGTTTTCCACAAATTATTGATACTTCTCTCAAATTAATGTTAAACATTATAATACTATCAACAATATTTTAGTATCAATCCAACTATCAAAATGCGTAGTCAAGTATTTATGAGTTAAGATTACCGTCCTTGTCATAATTAAACCTTCAAATCGAATTTATGTTTTTATAATTATGTTTATATGTAAAACCTGTTTAAACGTATACACTAGATATCATAATATTAATAATCATATTAAAATAATATATACTAAAAATTTAGAAGTTGATATGTCAAAATTATAGAGTTAAACGTACAAAAAAGAATTATGCCGGTAAACAGGAAATTTAAAACATGATTTATAGAAGCATGCCTGATATAATACATACATTTAATGGTACAAACGAGAAAGCTAAAGCTCGCAAAAATATTAAGCACAAATTGAATTTATTAAAAAATGGAGAAACTCGTGTTCCGTCATTAGTTGAGCAATGAGCATATATTTAAACCTGTTATTGACCCGTTAACTGAAATATCAAATAAATACTTTAATACGACCGATTTAATAATTGAAAATTACAACCGGATTGAACCAAAAATCAAGGAAGATTCATTAAATTATAATAAAGAATAAAAACAATAATCTATAATAAGAATTAAAAAACCAAATTAGATTCAATAAATGGTTTAGTTCTTCTAATCTGGATAAAATATATGAACGCAAAGAATTTTAGAATAGTCAGATTATATTAGGTGGAAAATAAATCATTTTCGATGGAAATGCACTAATTATCGAAGATAATTTGTATTCACTAACATCAGGACTCAAACAATTATTATTTCTGAAAAATCCGAAACTATATTTATCTTAAGATCTAATAACATATAAACAAATTCTAACTCAAACTTCGGCATATTTAATTGCGGATGGAAATATAATTTTAAAAGGCGGTATCAAATGTATGAATATCATCGAAAAACTGTTTCCATTGGGTGAAGATATAAAATATTGTGGTTCTAAATTACAAAAACATTGTTTAATAAATCCGAATATACTTATCTATAGATTATGCTAATAAAGTATCGAAAGGAAGGTGATATAGCTGTTTCTAGCGAGGTATTAGCGATTTTTGGAGTGTAATACTAAGCTGAAATAATAATGACAAATCCCGATATCTAAATGAGATATTGCTGATGAACTTCATGAAACAGCGAGAAAAAATTATACTAGACGTATTACAACTATAGATGTGTTTGAATGATCAGCGGTTCGAAAGACAAAAAATTAAAAAAATAAATAATTAGTAGATATTGAAATAAACAACAAAAAAGAAAAGAGATATGATAAAATACGTTGAAAAAAAGTCTAGATTATACCTTAAATTACATTAGTGAGAAGAAATTGACTGGTTCAGGCTTAATAAATTATGCATAGATGATAATTTATATCATGTTGTATTTTTCATATTTCATATGGGTTTAAACCAGGGACTGGAACATAAATGATTTTATAGGTTCTTGGTCCAGTTTGGTTCTTTAAAATTACAATATTTTGATTCCATTTCGTAAAAGTTGTGAATTTTGGTACGAACCGGTCTTTAAAGTATCAAAATTGTGTCCTTAGAATTGTGTAAATTTTATCCGATTGTAAATCAAAGTAGGTTTACTAATAGATACTTGATTAATCATCAACAAGTCCATTATTTAAAAAATGCCCTTGCATATACCTATTCACTATTCAGTTTCATATATTTATCCTTCCATAATCATTCATAACCTAATTATTTTACATTGGAATATTTATAATTAAAGAATATAATACGTAGCCCATTCTTCAATAATAAAATCCACTAGGTGGCATAATATTTTCACTGGGTAACATCGGTCACATGGTCATGTGACCATTCTCATGGTCGTGAGAAATGATAGAGGATGAAGACGATGCGACAGCAGTGTCGGCACCCTAACGTTGATAGGTATAAATTAATAAAATTTAAAGTCACATATCTCCTGATATGATAATAACTTGATAACAGAAATTATGCTAAGGTAATACGATTCCGTATAGTAATGATACCTAGCACTCGTTCTGTAGAAGAAATGAAATTTCAGATGTTATAAAACTCCTACAAAAAAAAATCTTGTGAAAAATAAATGCATAGTGGTGTAGGATGGTGGGAGTTCTAGATTAGGGTGGTGGAGACGGCGTCGGGTGGTATGGGTGATAAGAGTGGTAAGGGTGGTAAGAGTGGTAAGGATGGTTGTAGTGGTGAGTGGTGAGATATAAGGGTGATACCTGGTTATTTAGAACTATGCAAATTATATTATTAACGATTTAGCTGACTGTATACAAATTTGCAAAAATGTTGAAAATTGTAATAAGTTACAATATTAAATAAATGGGAAGACCGATAATAATAATAATAATAATAGGGAATTAATCTGATTCGTGAACATATTTCATTAGATTTCATTTATCTGATAACAAAAAATTTTTCAATATCTATTCAATTAAATCCGGTCTTTAGTTAAATATCACTTATGATTATCCGTTTTAAAATACGAGTACTTTAAAAACATTTTATCCTAGAGGACTTTCCTAATTTTTGAAATATACCTGGGGCGAACACAAGAAGGTGTATTGGGGATTAATACCCTCTTTGAAATATAAATAAAATAAAATACTAAATACTTGACTCAGAGACGTAGTAAGAAAAATTTTCGGGAGGAAGGAGAGATTTGAATACATAGGCATTTAGAAGTGGATTTGAAGCTCATTTATGGGTGTGAATAATTGAAAAATATAGGGCTTATCCTTATTCAAAATCAATTTATACTCCTTAATTATTGATAAAAAAAAACTCTAAAAGGGGAAGCGATCGCCACGTCGTCCACCCTTCAAATCTGTCACTGTAGGTAATAAAAAATACCTAATAAAATTCAATAATATAATGTATTAATCGCGAACTAAGGACATTTTTATCCGTAAGACTTTTTCCAGTACGCATTCATTGATTTAAATCAGTGTATCAGAGTGTATAATATAGAACAAATGATTACATTTTGCGTTAAATAAAAACCATGCTTACTTAACCACCACAATAAAAAGCAACACCCATGATCTACGGTAAAATTAATGAAACAAAAATCATAATAGATACGACATGCAAATCAAACGTATCAGCTGCAGGTGCTATCTTATATTATAAAGACGTAATAATAATTTCTGGAACTATTGAAGACCCGTTACCGACATGGTTACCTATATCATTTTTGATGGACAAAAATCATAATATAACAATTTTACAATTTACAGTTAGAGTAGTTTTGATATTACCATATGTATACAAGTAACTCTGAACAAACTTCTGAACACAGTGTACACAATTTCAAACTGATAAAATTTTTTTAAACAAATAAATATTTCAACATATTTATGTCTATATAATAAAAGTCATCAACTTTTTCTACTTTTATCGACTATTATCTGTTTTTGCAGACTGAATTTCATTTTCCCAATTGCTTTCCTGAGCTTAGAGGGAGAGACCCCCTAACCCAACCACCTCGGGGCGGCCATGCATATACCCAAAGATAACTTAAATTTTAATTAAATTTCTATTACCTACATAATATTGTATACTACGTAATTATACCTTTATTTATTGTCAATTTAAATTGATTGCGTTGTTTAATTTATAATAAGTAATAATAATAATTAATATTATCATATATATATATATATTATATATATTATTTATAACTGTAATATTATTTTAGTATATAATAATACCTAAATAGTAAACATAATATTTAAAAATACATATACCGACCTACTTATAGGTAGTATATATTTATTTTATAAGTAATGTTTTCTATCTTTAGTAATATAAAATGATTTATTATACAATATATATCTAAAATTTATCCATAAAATATACATTACTATACTCCAAAATTAGTGTCCTGTATTCGTCCCTGGAATATAAGATTAGAATAAAATCTTATATATATATATTATATTAAACTCATATTGAATGTTTAGGTAGATATGCCTATAAAATCTCTAGAATTAATATGTATTCCGATTTATAAATCACAATATGTTAATTATATCTTAATAATTAATAACCCAATTTGACTACCCAAGTAATATTTCTTTACTTGTATATACCCAAATTACAACAAAAAATGTTCTCTAAAATATAAATTATAAAATATAAATATGAGTTCTCTAAATCTATTTCGAGTATTAACATTTGAAACATTCCACTTGCTGAAAAATTACATACCTAAGAACCATATTTCTCTTTATGCCTTTACATCTGTATATTTAATATAGGTACTCGTACATTACCTACGAATCCCATACATATTCTTTGTAGGTGTATTAAAAAACCCCTCCTCTTTCCACATCTGTATCTTTGTGTACAAATGCCTAAATATACACTCACAAATATGTATGTCGGGTCGTTTGATAAATATGATATTGTTAGTTTCTGGTATTTGACGGAAAGCCGCTTCGAGCAACAACATCAAATATTCTAAATTTTGAAAACACCGATAGAGGAGTACGTGAATAAATAGTGTATTATTTTCCTCGATGTCAGGCACACTGAAAATTTCAGAAATTATTTCTTTGATACAAGATGAAAGGGCTTAAGTCAAATTTCCATTTTTATTTATTATTGTTATTTTTTTTTTATTGTATAATTGGCATGAGTAAAAGATGAGTATTATTCATATTATTGAAGATATAAATAAAGCATTTCTCAAAATATTCCATATTTATGTCAGATAGAAGATGAGTTATGTATTTTTTATAAATCATGTTTAAATTGAATATTATTCAATAATTTATGCATTACACATTAACATGCTTAAATTAATTGCATTTTTTAGTACGTAGTGATCGCTAGTGTAAAGTATTTTTAAATAAATGAAAAGTTGATCAAATAGATTTAAGCCGTTTTTACCTAGGACCAATAATTTATTCTTCAAAAATAATATTATTATATATAATATGTAACAGTGGCATAGGAAAGAAAAGGACACATTAATCGAATTTTTCGAAGTGAGAAAGCTATTGATTGTACAATATATATTTTATATATAAAACCCTATATATTCAAATTTTTGAATAGAGTCTAGTAGGAATTTTGGACTAAAGACCTTCCTTAATAGAAAATATTTTTTTCTTAATAGTATTAAATTTTGTGATTTTTCTACAAACGTTTATAAAGTAAATTTTTATAAATTGAAAAATGACAAATAAAGTTTTCATAGTTACTATACGAGTAAATTAGGTCAGTATTAATATAATACCTATATTTACAGTATCGTAAACTGTTGAATACTTAGTACAGAAATGGGTACTTATATATTTTACACCGAGCTTTAGCTCAAAACGGTTTATCAAAAGGAATAATTATTATAACATTACTTTCAAATTCAATACATTCACCACTAGTACATTACTCTATCCGATGAGTAAATTTAACTCACTGCTAACTATCATCATTATTATTAATTTAGTAACTTCATTAAGAAAAAATTTAATATAATACAAAGTACGTACTTATAATAAAAGTTGTTTTATATTTAAAAAATAATTTTTTTTTAAATATTATTAACTATTCAGTAATGAGATATATATATATATATATAATATATAAAGGTATATTTTTCCTATATTTTATTTATCCTATGAGAGAATAAAGTTATAATATTATATTCTTTTCACCTAATAAATTTAATTTAAAAACAATAAGTATTGATTTTTACTTCTTATCCTATTCAGAAATTTTGGTTATGCCACTGATACATAATAATCAAAAATATATTGATTGAATTCAATGTATTATATTATATACATACTCGTAAAAATAATTAAACCATTCAGTCCAGTGACCAAAAGCAACACAACGAATAGTAGGGCGGTCGGAAAATGATAAAAAAATCAACAATTTTCCTTTGGAATCTATTAGGCACAATGACAATGGGTTATCCATTCTAAAATATTATATTATTAATAAAATATTTACACATATTTCACCAAATATCATTTAATCGAATACATTTTCTTACATAACTCGTTTGATGTCGAATGTACCAAACATTTGACTTGCTTCCGGGGTGATTAATTCAATTAACTTTGGAAAATCAGTCAACTCTGCTCTCCTCCATGACATTTTATCAGTCTGTTAACAAAATATTAATTAATTTTAAATAAAGCTTGATATTTTATTTCACAATAATACTTATGTACCGCGGATGTCATTGAAAGTGTCATTTTTAGAAAGAAAAAAAACAATATTCATTGGTTTCTAAACGTTAAATCTTTACACAACGAACTATGTTTTCGTTAACTGCCATGGTAATATTTGTATCACTAATTACTAAGTATCTTATTTATAAGTTGTATGCGTAACTCTCCAGGACAACTAGATTCTGCAATTTAATATATGTAGACGTAGAACAAAAATGTAAATTAATAGAAACATCATTGCATAATTTATAATTGTAGCATAGTATCATATATACATATATAGTATATAATATTACCTATTCTGTAGCAGTGGCACAAACAGGGAAGTCACATATCGGACTCTTTTTTAATGCAATAATTTGTTTTTATTATAATTCTTGGCTACACTGTCATTCCACCGTCCTGGCCCAGTGTTTCGTGTCTTTCATGAGGTCCAGCGTCGAGCGTTTCCCCTGCGAACCTTCACGAGCTAACCAGCAGTCGCGTTATAGTGCATAATATTTTAAAGTTGTTTGTTTTATTGTAATATAATATACCTACTTATAGTAAAAGGTAAACTATATTTGACGTTCTGCCTACCGGCCTATCATTCCTAACATTCAGAAGTGGAATACAAATACATTTCTTGTTTATTGTACGAGAGTCGTCGCGAAATCTCGTAGTCGCTACATTAATTCGTTCACCGACCACGGAGGTTTTTTAAGGTGTACACATAAAGTGAGGTTATACCAGAAATCCGGTATCCACCTGTCGTCCCATAGAGTTTTTAATTAGTAATTACTCTATTTGTCAACTGCGCCTTATCTGTTAGATATCAATTCAAAAACAAAAACAAATGGACAACTCGTCGTTTTTTTTTTGTCCTCATGTAAGTGTATGCGCATCGCAAACTGTATTCGTTAGGGTTGTCGCGTATTCGTTGTTTCGTCACATACTCATTGGTTCGTACATCTGCATAGTTCTGACCAACATCGTTATGGCGAATAACGATCCTCCACCGTTCAATATGGGCCTCCGTTAGCCTGAGTACGTCGATCTTCTCAATCTCGTAGAGGATCTAAAGATACAAATTACTGCGTTTAAGGAGGAGACAGCATCTAATAACAGAAAAACAACGCCACCTACACAGGAAGAATCCAAGTTCACAAAAAATAGTGATGCTAGTTATGCTACGGAGTATCGAATGTCTCCAGACTTGGATAAATCTGTACCTCCGTTCATGGGGCACGAAGCTCCACACCAGGCCAAGGACTGGATCGATTCACTAGATGGTTTGGTGAATTTAAACCATTAGCTGTACAATTATCGTCTTCAGTTTTTCCGCAAGGCGTTGAAGTCGGCGGCACGTAATTGGTGTCTGTCAAATAAATTCGATGATTGGTCAGACGTATTACGGAAATTCAACCAGACGTTTGTCCATGAACCACGGATGTCGGATCATTGGGACTCACTCAACAAACGCAAACAAGTGTGTGGCGAACCACTCATCGAGCATTTTTACGACAAGGTCCGTCTGGAAGGATCCCCGAATCTCCCATTTAGCGAGATTAGAGACCACTTCCTGCAAGGATTATTATAAAATGACATGGTGCAACATACGATGTCGAGGTATCATGTCGATGTGGACTCTCTTCTCTTAGACCTGCAAGAGTGGAAACGCATGACCACGAAAAGGATAGCTCGAAGCAAATCAGCAGTTTCTACATCTTTTAGCCGAACCATAAGTAACTATCCACGAGTTGTCAAGCTCTGTTGCGAACCGCAAACGCTGAAAAGGATACCAAAGACGGGACAATGGTAAATACTGATGTTGTGGAACGAAAAAGTAGGCAGTATACTATATCGGCGCCAGCCAGGTCAAATACGCAGTGCTACAACTATCAAAGTACCGGACATTTCAGCTGAGACTGTATGAAACCTTGAAGACCTCTGAAATTCAGTTTGTCTGATGTCGAGGAACACACGATAGGGAAGTGCTCGTAAACTGAGTCAAATGAACAACAGAGTCTACAGGCCTCAACAATCGCCAAGGTAGGTTTGGTAAACGCCTTCCTTAAACTCACGATAATCAATGGCAATCAAGTACAGGTTCTGATCGACTCCGGGCATAGTAACTGCATAATCCGTTAGTCAATGGTCATAGAGTGCGGACTCGATATAATGGTCGCGAAACAGCCATTATTTGTGGTTGGAGATATGGACCAACCGCAGATGTCAACCATAGGAAAGGTAAATACAGACGTAATTATCGATGGAGTAAAAGCGCAGGACCATGAATTACTTATCGTACCAGATAAATCTATACCAGTGGATGTTCTTGTTGGGCGTAGTTGGCTAAATTTACCGTAAATAACATTTCACAAAGAAGGGTTAAATTTCATCATTGAATAATAAAGAAAGGACGTCGAATCACTGTGCAGTCTATCTACGTAATCAGTAACGACAGTTTGTATTGCCGAAACTACGTTTGAGGAACGTACCGTAATATAAAGATGGGACGTTGTGATTGGGGACGGGTTAACCAAAACCGATGGCCGTGAATTGGTAAACTTATTACACCTATAGGGACGTGTTCGCAAAATATTTTTGTGAACTGTGTTGTATCAAACTGACGGAGATGGATATTCCCGAAGTGGCGGGCAATGTTCCAATTGCCATGAAATCACTTAGAACATCCATATCTGATAGAGAAATAATCCGCGGTATTCTGGAGGACTGGTGAAAGTACGGTATTATGAGCACCTTAAATTTGCCTTATGCAAGTTCAGTTATTCTTGTAAACAAATCCTCAGGGGAGAAGCGACTGTGCATTGATTACAGGAAGCTGAACCGACAGACGGTTAGGAAATCTAATTCCATGCTGGATATTGACAGTCTGACATAACTGAGTGCTTCGGTACATAGTAAGATATTCACTACTTTTTACTTGTCGAACGGGGTTTTGCAAATACCTTTGGCAAAGGAAGTGAAACCCAAAACCGCATTTGTTACCAAAGAAGAAACAGCACAGTTTGAGAGAGTGCCGTTCAGACTCAAAGGGGCACTGGGTGAGTTGCAGAAACTGTTAACTTAATGGATCTTAAGAATTAGGGTATCGTAGGTTAATATCTGGATGATATAATTATACCAGATGAATGTTGGTTGCAGCTCAAGGACCGTTTAAGATTGGTTTTTGAGGATTTGGAAAGCAGTGCTAACACTGAAACCTTCAAAATGCCTATTCGGAGCTATGATACTCGGCTATAGGGGGTTCCGGATAACAGCAGGAAAATTACAACCAGGCAAAAAAATTGAAGCAATCTTATCGTATCAAATACCACGGAATCAAGGGCATAGGTAAGGGGGGGGTAGAGGGTTCAAACCCCCCCATTGAAAACTAAATTTACGCTAGATAAAACTAACTAAAAAATATAAATGGGTTTCTAACTAAAATATTTGTATCCATTTATTTAATTTACCATTTTAATACTATTATTATATTGGAAATAAAAATCTTTTATAAAAGGTACCTAATATACGTAGATAAAAAATAATCATCTAATAAGTTATAATTCATAACTAATAATATAATATTATACACGTTTTTATTCAGAATTCTTTGAAATAAATATTCCTAGGAAGTCCATTGAAATACCTATATCCATTAGCATTTAACGTAAAACCGTCTACAATAAAGCCGTTCATACCATAGAGTATAGCCCGTATAGGCACTATCTATGGACGACTAAAATATCGTAGTGTGATTTGGGCCTATTATTGTTG
>JAIPRL010001870.1:0-70946 GCA_025469235.1 Pemphigus obesinymphae
TGAATTTTATTTAGCTAAACTATCAATTAGCGTCAATAAGTAATCAATTAGTAGTAGTATATAACTGACTGACTATAATAATCGGATTAGTGTAACTACCGACTGAATAATCTAAGAAATAAGATACTCCTGATTTACTCATCTATTTGTTTCTGTATTCCCTTCCTATCTACAAGAAATCATTCCCTTTTTCAATAACCATACTTCTTATGGATACAATCGCATGAATAAGTAACAACAAATAAGTATCTATACACATGTAATTACTGTATTGAAATCAATGCCTGTTACAGCGTTTATCAAAATAAATTTTATTAAACTTTACATTTTTTTTTATTGTCTTATCTAACAACGAGTGAATGGATAGATATCTATTCAATAACATACCTACCTACGTAGCCAATGTACCTTCTACAAAGGAACCCATTCATTATAAAATATTTCAACTGAAAACTCTTGGATGTAAATAAAAGAACTATCTATTAATATATTGAGAAATAACGCTTTGTGGATTTATTTATAGGTAATATTATAACTAAATTTATATCGATCAATTTTATAAATTACAATTAGTTATTATTATAGGTATACCTAAGTCGTAAGTATATAATGAAAAATGTATGTGCCTACATGATACCTAGGTACTGTAAAATTTTAATAAATATAATGCCACCTACTATTTCAATTATATATTTAATTATTATAGCTGAGTAATCTGTAATACTTATATAATGTATGCATACATGGTTGCTTATACTAAATAAAAAGTGAATGTTTTTGTATGCTGTTGTAATTTGTGATTTGTTTTCCAATTTCATGGCGCTTATATAATATATTGTGTCCGAATAAAAAAAATAAATATGTATTTACTATACATAGTATATATATATATATATATATAGTATATATGATCGTTAAATGACGACGGTAGTTTTAAGTGTTTTAACGACGCGCCAGATTTTATTTGCGGTTATTGGAGGACTCTGTTGTAGTTTGCTGTGGAATGTAGTGAACCGAGTAGAAAATAATAATGATAATAATAAAATAAAAACTATCTCGGTTTAAACACAACTCAAAATTGACATTTTATTACCATTCCACGCAAAACACGTATGTGTAATTATAGATACACGGGCTATACCTAAATATAATACTACCTATATTCGACGTGTGTATATACGATATACTGCAGACAGGGTCCGCCCATCGTACAGTTAGATATAAGTATACATACCATATAATATCATAACCACTGCAGGTCGCAAGATGACGTAAAAAAGGGATGAAAAAATAAATTGCCGATTTTTGTGTGCAAATACCTATACACAATATATTATGTGCACACGACTATAATAACGTTTATTAGATTGTATATACGTTATTACTTACCTACGGCTGTCGCAGGAACAATGGATCATATTTTCTAACATGACAGAATGAACGCATGTTAATTAAGCAGGTATATGCAATGTCTTGGATGACGAAAATATACGATTTTCATTGTCTCATTACGAATTACGAGAACCAGGTTGCTTCTGAAGTATCGTGTCCTGCAAGATGAAAATTTAGGGTAAGTATATTTTTTAAACCCGTATATGTTTACCATTTCTATGCAAAATACTGCATCATATCTTGTATAATGGTAAGATTACTTCTTTCAAATAAATTTTAGATCTAACTATAAAGTAGGAATTAAAACGATTGAAAATCATATAGGTATATATATATGAAATGATACCAAATTAGGCTATTACTGAAGCTCTGGAAGATTGGGCGTTTTCTCAATAATTTGATTTGATTGAGTGTATTCACTGAATGTCATTGGTTCCATATCAAGATATATCTACTATAAAAATATAAAAAAAAATATTATTAAATTAAATTATAAGTTTTGCCTCTTAAGCTATTTGTCTCCAGTCTTCACACATCATAATTCATACTAATCGATCACATTGAGCACATTCAGGTCAATATGAGTATACGACTATGCGTACTTTTACGACTCGTCCGACTATAATGTACACAATTGATATAAGTACTAAGATACCAATAGACCAGAAATACACATCCATACTCATATAAAGGTATACACTATACCCAGTTGATAAACGTATATAGCACAACGCGTATATTTAGTCACCCCCGAGAGAGACTTTCCGAGGGTCCGAACGTCAATAATATAGTATACATAGTATGATAGTGTGGTATATAGGTGCAGGTAGATATATATTATGGTATATACCGAACACATATAACGCAATAGAACGACGATAAAACTTTATTGAAAAAATAGCTACAGTTACCCAATATAATTGACACGGTTTTTTGCCTCGATTTTTGACGACGAGATATTAGATTTAACGGATAGTATCTACATATTTATTTGAACAAAAACCTGTTAAACTACAGATATTTTAGAACATACGTCGTAGATGAAACTGTGACACATCCACGAATCATTTTCAAATGTTATAAAATGTTTATAAATCTATCTCCAAAGTTACAAAATCATTTTTATGATTTTAATTTGGGTGAGTTAAGATCCAGCTTAATTCACTTTATCGTTTCAATTCCCAAACAATCTAAAAAGTTAGCAAATGATAGCTCATCTATTTTCAATATTAGTATAAATTATATCAACATTTATATTTTCAATACTGCGACGATTTGACAATTTTTAAATTTGTTGGTTTAAAATATTTATATACAGGAGATACAATAAATGCAGTCCTCCATTTAATTTATTGGTTCATGATTAAATCACGAGCTTTCTAGTAATAAACATTCAGTAGTAAACTGAGAGTCACAAAGGCTACAATTTGGGACGCCTAAACAAATTTTGAGTTCATAAAATCATTATTTTGCAACCCTAAAAATGTCTACAATGATATAAATATATACTTAATAATTTTATATTATAATAGACATATATTATGTATATAAATGTAGGTATATTATTATAATTATTATTAAATTACCAAATTATAAAATATACAATATGCAATGATTTCAATTAATGAAATTCAATGTTTCCTAATTATATTAATATCGTAATGTGTTATTTTTTTTTGTAATAATATTTTTGCAATTTATTACCAAAACAAGTATATTATTTAGAATACATTATAGACTATAGAGTATCCTCCAACCATTCCTCTACTTGTTGCCTATCATTATACCAGTGGCGTATTTTGGATTTCGTCGCCCTAGAGGTATACAATGTATACTATAAAATACATAATACATGTATATATTTATTACCTCCTTATGCAAAACGTACAATAATTTACAAATTAAGTTAATAAGCAAAAAAAAGGTTATTCGCCATACCTTTCAAAAATCGCTCGAAAATCAGTTATTAAGGAAAATAAAGGTATCGTATTTTAAAATTTAGTGCTCCCCAAAAACGCGCCGCCGGGGGTAATCATCCTCTTAGCTCAGTCCTCCCAAATACGCCACTGATCCTTACTTGTGTTTATTGTTAAAAAAGAAACATGTATACGATACGGCATCAAATTCAACGACTATTTTAACTATTCAAGACATACTATATAGAGTAGTTTCAAATTTAGATGATCATACTTACGGTTCACATGTCAGCTAATCTTGACGTTGCCACAAGGAAGTTTTGGCAAGCTTAACGTGGATGACGAATGACTTGTCCTGTTTGGAAATTTGCAAACAAGTTTCTTGGGGGAGTAACACTTTTCGCGCACGACTTGTGTGTCCGATCTCATGTCGAATAGTCTTGTTTCTACGATGTTTATAGTCTCCGCTTTAATGACGGTAAGCTGACTTGAATTTATAAGATAACTAACTAATACAAGACATATTACTCAAATTAATAATAAAGGTAACAATTTGCATTATATATGTATATAACATGTATATGTAATGTAATATGTCTGTATGTGTATATATATATATAAAGCGTATTTATAATTCATAAGTAACATAATAATATACTTTGACGGGTTAAGAACCTAATAATAAGTTAATATTGATTTTTAATATAACAACTTGATAATTTGTTTTTTGAATCAACTTTGTTATTTAATTTAAGTTTTTTCTTTACAAAACATTTTATTACTTAAGTAAACTTACGGTAGGTGATAAATTAATTAAACGTTTTAATAAATATTATATTTTTTATAATAATTATAAAAGAATCTTGGAATTTATCTATTAATATTAGGTACCTACAAATTTTTTTATTTTTTTTTTTTTTTGGGGGGGGGAGGGGGTAATTATATTATTATAAATTAGTATATATTACATAGATATTAAATTGGACACACCTGTAATTTGAAGTTTAAATAAGTAATTTTCGGAACATTTTTGTAGTTTTTGTAGGAAGTTAAAAAAAACTTTCAAGAAAAACGTGCAATTAATACACATTTATTTGAATTTTAGTTTTTTTTTTTGTAATATTTATAAAACAATAATTATCCTAGAGTATTGATATTTTAACAGTTATTTATTTTAGATAATTTTAGTATTTCATAATTTTCATAATGTTATTTTTGAAACATTAAAATTATTTTTGACCTTTTATAGAATTAAAAATGTTTTAAAATAAAAAAATGTATTGCTTTTTTGTGCACAAAATTATTACAAACAATTTTAATTTTAAAACAATGTGTATACCTAATATCAGAAATCTAGAAATTTAATACAATGTGGGTTTATTGAACTACGTACATTATTGTTTATACTATATTTAAAGTACATTACAATTTATTGACATAATTATTGTTATTTTAATAAACGTTAAAAATTTTAATACCTACCAAATTGTATTTATTTTACAGATCGCGAACCTGCAAATTATCAGCTGTTAGAACGAAATTCAACCTCGAATTTAATTTAAACTATAGTCCAAATGGTCTGCTAGAAAAAAATCTATGAATTAATCGTTTTGTATTCATTACTTCATTACGATTTATGATATTACTATATTTACACGATTAATTGTACTAAACCGAACTTCACTCAAAATGGTTTTTCGAACACATTGATTGATAAATTTAAAATAATAATACCGTATGTGAGGACGAGGACGATGACTGAAAGACAAACGTTCACCGTCTATATTTTGCAGGACAGTACTTTTTTTTTATGTTTTTGCAGAGGCTTATTTAGAAATTCGGTGCCTCGTGACTTATATGTTTTGACGCCTCTCCCTCCCCTAAAAAAAAACATAGTGAAGACCTTATTTCCCTCGTTAAATTTTAAGGAGCATCGAAGACAATGGACTCCTTCCAAGAAAAGATTGAACTATCTTGAGCATATTCGCTTTGTAGTATTATGTAGTTATATATTTTAATTAAAAATATCAAAATTATATAATTTACCTATACCAAAAAATTTATTATTTTTAAAAAAATTTGTGAAAAAAGGAGAACAATTTTCCAAAAAAAATTATTCCAACATTTGTTGAATGAAAATTTAAATATATTATAGCAGCACAGATTATTTAAATCGTATAATATAATTTTATAATATAATAATATTATTCATATAATCTGTGGTAGTAAGTACATATTAACTTGAAAATATTATAAGGCATAAGCAAGCATACAATTTTCCAGTAATTAATCACTCTCAATGTCTATCAAATAAACATTAAAAAATATTCTAAATTGCAATTGTAAATAATTGAACGGAAGAATGTAGGCATCTACTACTAATTTTATTATTATCAATAATTATTTTTATACATACCTTAATAGTAAAATGTACGTGAATATAAAAATTTATTTTAAAAATAAAACGTTATTTATAATAATAGAAAAAAAAAATGTATGTTTATATTCTCTTGACTTATTTTTTTCGTTACACGATGACGATTGCGAATGGTGAAATTTGACGGTTTCACTCACAGATTATGGTTGAAATATACTATATATACTTTATACTATACTATTTATTTACTGTATATTTAAAATTTTAACCATGCCATAGAATATAACTTTCACTAGCTGTAGAGATAAGACTACAACCATGGAAGGTACATAGTATATAATACGTCCTCCATGGCTGCAACATTATATACGTTATCACTTATTTTATTTATTAATCCATTGACTGCACTATCATAAAAAAAGAAAATCGAAAAATCAAAACAAAAATTAATTATTTAGAATTTTGTATTAAATTAATAAATAATATTGCTGTTTAAAAATGTCTACATCTACACCGGCGTGGAGCCCGAGCCAATTGCCGCCCTGAGACCCCCCCTCCCCTTAAATACGCAACTTTGTTTTCGGTAAAAATTTCTTGGAAAGTTCGGTACCATTTGTCGTTTCTTCCAGAACATTTGGCAAGTTTTTTTTTTGTGTTGGCAGAAAATGTTTGTTTACACGATGTATACGTAGGTAAAAGAAGAAACTCCGGGCGACATTCACGACTTTTTAGTTTTTGTAATATATACAGAACAATAACAAAATTTCCAATTTCCACCGTATATGGAACAAGAAATAGCCGGCGTGTCGTCATATTATAGGTACGTATAAATTGTATTTGCTATGATATTGTTTTACGGGCGACGGGTCTGCGATAGGTAATGATGACGTGTTGTGTGGACGGGACATGAACAATTATGCGTTTATAAAATATTATGTTAACACGACCGCGGTATATAATATATAGGGTGAGCGACCCAGCGGCGAAGGTGGTTTAATAGGCGCGTAGCGTTTCGCGCGATCAAATTTCGGCTCTGGGGTAGGTTTATGTACGATAATAATAATATAATGTTTGGCGGCGGCGGCGGCGGTGCGTAGGTATACAGAGATTGACTCGTTTAAAAGGAAAGATTTTAAAAGCAACGATAATTCAGTTTTTTTGGGGTTTTTTTTTTCCCCTGAAGCTGTCGGTACCTCCGTATAGACAGAGTGGAAAAATAACTTTTGCCGTCGTTTTTCCCTCCGCGACGGTCTTGCGCGCGGCCTAAAAGTTACCATTAATCGTGTGTCGTCGTTCAACCGCGCTCGTTGTTTTGTTTGCGCATAAATTATTATACGACTTGGCGCGAGCGCGCGCGCGATTTTGACATAGTAAATGGAGTGCGAACGCGCTCGAGGAGCGCACCCCATAAAATGAAAATAAAAAAAAATAAAAATAAAAAATAACTGCAACAACAAAACACGTAGTTACGTTCTGTGCGTTTGACAGTTTATTTTCACTATTTTTCGAGGGGGGGGGGGTTTCCGACACGTTTTTTCCCTTTGCCGGCGGCGGCCACGATCACGACCACGACGACGACGACGACGACAACGACACGACGTCAGGTCGTTTATACGCATTAAAACGTTTAAAACGCGCTGTGGCGTGTACAGAGCGTATATACTATATATATACACGCACACTTAACGTAATTAAATTACACTACGACTACCCCGTGACTCGGCGAAAAGAAATTATATATATATACATACTTATATATAATTTTCGAATGGGGTGTGTTGTACGTATCGAGTTAATAGGATTTGAGTTTTTCTATATTATACACACGCCGAATTTTCCGTCTCGTTCTTTCCTATTCCAGATGACGACGACGACGACGACGATGGCGGCCGGTGAGTTATTGCCGTCTTCGGGATTTGTCAATTTTTAATCGCGCGCGCCCTGAATAGCGGCTTGCCTGCCCCCCCCCCCCGCCCGTGTATGATATTTACGCTGGCCGTGTTTGTGTATTGTATAAACGAGATTGTGCGGCGGCGGTCCCCGGAGAGATTGAGAGAGAGAGAGAGAGAGAGAGAACACACTGTCTTTTTGGTCCGAACGCGCTCCGCGTAATATATCCTACCGCTGTAGTATACGCTATGATTTATGGCGGTCATCCATAATGCCCAACGCGCCCGCCGTCGCGTCGTGGACAAACGGATGACCTCGCACGCTGCACCCTCTTCGTCTTTTAGTCCTCCTCTCCTCCTCCTCCTCTTCATATTACCCCGTAACTGTATATAATATCGTCTTGGTCCCAGTCGTCGTCATCGTCGTCGTCGTCGTTATTATATGAACAACAGCTGATACGGTACAGGGTGAGCCTGCAGATAATAATATATAGTGCATAGAGTAAGATAATGCCGCGACGTTAGCATATTATTATACAAACTTAAAGTCTTTATACTGCCTCTTGGGAAGTGTTACCAATTTTAAGGATTAAAAATATTGTACACATATTTACAATACAATATTATATACAATAATAATATAATATAATATAATAGCTGCTTACGTTAATCTATTTTGTCATTGTTGAATTTAATATAATTTTATATACAAATATTTATATCACACATTAAACATTTAATATGAAACTTGTTATTACCTATTAGACTTGCGGAAAGTGACGAACAATAATTTTATAACGCTTGGAGTAGTGTGTGAGGGGGCCAGTTCGGAAGCAATTACATTCACATGGCATGTTTTAAGAAATTGATTTAAAAATTTGGATAAAATACATTCTAACGAAAAAAATTACTTGTATAATAATTAAAACCTTAATCTATTTCGTCATTGTTAAATTGAATATAATTTTACATACAAAAATTTATATTATTATCATTAATATAAAAATTAAAAGAATAGATAAAATAAATGGGTTCGTCCTTGATCTTGTATAGTGACAACCGATATCTCATGAAAAAATGCAAAGTTTTTTACCGATTCTTTTTGTGTTATATTTTTTTCGACGTGTTTGACATTTTATTTAATTATTAATTAAATTAAAAACGTACAATTTAATTCGTAAAACGTATCGGACACAAATATTTTGACGTAAGAACATTTCACGAAATAAAAAAAACAAATGATTCAATAAAAATACAGCAAAAGCTTACTAAAATGATTTATTTTCGAAATGATTAAGAAAATAGTTAATAACTTTTATAACAATTATTAATTTGTAATTACTAATTTATGTCAAAATAAAAAATATAAAAGTTTTTATCTTTTACCTTCTTAATTTTAAATAATATTTAATAATTGTTATCTATGTACTATCTATGAGAAAAATAAAACTCATATAATAATCCACGGAATGTATAAATATTTGCTGAGCGAGACTAAATATTCGGGAACGCCTGATAATGAGTATGGATACCCATTGTGTATTATCTATGGAATAGACCTACTAATTATTATACTATATGTGTATACGGTATATGGCTCTATATTAATAAAATAATAAGTAATTTTATAATTAATGTAATAAATGTAATGTAAATAACTAAAGTACACATGAGTGGGTATTTACCTAAATTTGGTGTCGAATAATAAAAAAATTTACTTATATTTATTGTAAAAAAAAAACTATTTAATACGAAGAAAAGTGATTTTACTATGTTTTGCAATTTATAATTTTTAAAAAATAGCAGCTTATTTTTTAAAAAAAAATTATTTAAATAGTACATATATATCATAATACTGAACAATAATAAAAAATTGTAATTTAAAAAAGTCTAGAAATAAAATGCGATTGTAATAGGTAATTTATATGATATTATTGTTTAAACCATACGTCTTATTATATACATATAAAAATAAATATTTAAATATTTTGAAATATTATTTCTGGTTCTAAGACACTAAACAACAACTCGGCATTTTGAATAAATAAAAATTAACAGAAACAAAAATCAAAAGAATAAATAGTTTGAAATTATAACAGAATAGTCAAGAGACTTTGTAACGACGGTTATCTTATCCAGTGCAGTCTATAAAATGTATATGCAATGCGTAATGCCTCTTGGCACGGTTTGTCAACCTATCCGTGTTGAACTTCAAATAACTTACCCAGTCGATATAGGGAACGCCGCCTCTATATTACTCTATAATATATTGAGTATGTTATTCTATTATATTATAGGTATACCTACTTATCTGTAGTATTTTAAAAGTTCCGACCGTTAAAACGTTATATTATACGTACTACTTTACCGCAATTGACGCGAGTTATATACGAGTATAGGTATCACAATTATCTATAATCAGGTTAGAAGACAAGATAAGAATTTCGGGTATAATTTTAGTTTAGCTACCACGCGATTTATTCAATTTTTTTTTTTTTTGAAACCTATGTAAACAATAGTTTTGAAGTTATAGCGATTTGAAGTTTGCAATTTCACACTTACATGCATCGCGGCGGTCGGCCGTATAAAACGCTCAGTGTGTATTTTAAAATATTTTTTTGTATATAAAATACGTATTTTTTGTTCGTTAATACTTTGATGTCTTTAGACTTTTTTCTGTTGCACAGTATAGACATTATAGCGATTTGAAATTCGCAAATACCTATACACGAACACGCGACCTATACCATGTATTTGCACCGAAATCAAACTTCGCTAATCTTTAATACACACAATTTTACATGGGTTTCAGAAAAAAAAAAACAGTAAATATATTGCATGATAGCAAAATTGCATTTGTTTCAAATCGACCATATAAAAACGGTCAAAATTCAAATTCCTATAACTTCTAAACTAACTCCGACCGCCAATTTCTGACTTCACCATCTGTCTTAGAATTAAAAACTACATATTGAATCCGTCAAGTTACTGGTCTAACCATTTTGAAATTTCATGCACCTGTCGTTGCACGGAACCGCGCCGTGTATTTGTGTATATCGGTTAATTCGTTAAAAACCAAATATTTGATACGAAAATGCAACGTAAAATATATTGTTTTAGATAATACAAAAAACATTAAATCGCTATAACTTCAAAACTAAGTTTTTTCGCCAAAATCAAATAACATCATCGTTTTAAAAAAAAAAAATTGAATAAATCGCGTGGTAGCTACTAGCTAAACTGTAATTGTTCTGAGTTTTGAATCCAGAACGGTGTATTAGTGAACTAAAGCGCTAGTAGTCACGAGACCACAATAATTATTATATTATATTAGTATAGGTAGGCGAAAATTGACAAAATGATAAAACTATATCGTCATGTAAAAATTATAAATAATATTATGGTGTAATAACATTTTTGGTGGGATAACCACCCCTAGAATTTTGTTTTATAGTTTTATTTACAATGGAAGGGGTAAGGTAATGAATACTACAATATATATTAAAAAAAATAATAAAAGAGCTTTTTGCTCTCCTCATTCCTTCACGTTTTAAATGAAAATTTTGTCGGAAAATTATGCAGCAATGAAGTATTTTTCGGAATTTGAAGTCGGCAAACTATAAATTGTTAAGATTTTAATTGGAAAAATGAGTTGATGATTACCTTTTCTTTTTACTTATTTTAAGTTTTTGAAGAAATATTATTTTTTTCACATTTTTACCCCTCCAAAAATTTTTCTTTTGGACAGCTCTGGGGTGTGGCACAATACTTATACATTATATATGAATGTATGTATATTTATACAAATCGTAAGAAATAACATACACATAACAAAAAATAGTTTATTGTGTATAATATGTAAGCCTGTCTTTTCAAATACCACTACTTTTATAAAATGTTCACAATTTTGAAATCGCATTTGTCAAGAATAATTATTTAGCGGAGGCCGATAAATCGTGATAATAGATCATACAATATTCAACATTTAAAACTATTATTATTTAGTACTTACATAAATAATAATTTTTATTGAAAAAAAAATACTTTTAAAAATATTTATTAAAATACACCTTATACAAACATTGGCTCAAATACCGGGGGGGGGGGATGGCCAAGGCCCCGTCCGGCCTTTATTGCGGGTTCCCTTGTTTTCTCCTCGCTTTCTCTCCCAATTATTTGGGGTCGGTCGGCTACAATAAATTTTATACCTAGATTGTATTAATAAACATATAATTTATTGAAATAAATTGCAGATTATATCATTTTCATTATTTTTTATAATATATACAGATTATTGAAATATAACAAACTATACAATGTCATAGTCGATTAAATTTTTAAATATATAAACTTCGCTATTTTGCGGAAAACCCTGTTTTTAACCCTTTCTTCGAATTTCCAAAACTCCGCGGGTAATGTTAATTTTTACCGCGAGATTCATGGCTTCAAGTCTATATACATACTATGAAATATGAATAAGTAATATACGCAATATACATTTTATATAATAGTATGTTATGAATGCACGGATGTAGGTAATAATTTGAAATTTGCATATTTATTCCGGCATATCGTATTGCGTGTGCTAAACATAAGCACAAAATACGTTTCAATGTTTAATAATATTTTGATTAAAAATACGGGTTTTCAGAGCATATTTTTCGATTATATTTTAATGTATTTGAGTTTTTAAGGCATATATTATGATCTTAACGTCATAATAATATTTGGTTGTACGATATTTTGATATATTTTGATGTTTTTTAAACTGTTAAAACATTTTAAAGTCACCTAATTCTTCATTATATTTACTTTTTTTTTTATATATATATAAAATGTTTAATGTTTATATTACCTAATGAAAATTATTTCGCTTTCATATAAAAATATTTCTTTTAATATTTTAATTTTTCTAATGTATATACGTCAAACATTTTTGAGTGTACTTTTGTCTTATATTTGGTACCTAATCATTTTAATGAACTAATTTATTAAACAATATATAAGGGATGCAGGTAGGTAAATGCGCATCCTTACTTCCCGAAAATGACGCTCCTGGTTATGATATGTTTTAATTATATAAGCTTATAAATACGTAGTTTAATAGTTTGTTATACTTCAAAGTCAGTCTATAGCATTTTATACAGCTGTCAGTTTTCATACGATATTGTCTGCAACGAAAAGTAGACGAAACTTACACATAAACGTGTTCGAGGCATTTGAAATATATATATGTATAATACACACAAAACTTTATAGTTTATATCTATATATATATTACGATGTATATATGTATATATACATCGTTGACATTTTCCCTTTTATCTTATATTTGAAATATGTATGAAGGGCTGATTTTATGGTACGGTCGGCATTTGATCAACCGTTTGGCGGGTGCCCTCAAATCTCACGAGGGAATTCTTCATATTTGACCCCAATGTCACGAATATCCGTTTGTTTTCCTCGTTTTATCTTCTCGTACATATATGCGTTAGAAAAATTACCGTTATTATTTACAATATACTTGAATTCAATGCAAGTGCATAATAATCAAACGAGTATCATTTATTTACAATATGACGTGTAGTTTCGCAACAATGAATAAATATTAAGTAGTTTAGTTTACAATCGATAAAATAAAACAAATCAATTATTAAGTCCGCTAAATTATAATCGAATACGGCTTACAATTTAGTAGGTACTAGGCAGGAAAACGGACGATAATAAAAACTTATGGACTCGCTTAAATTGAAATGTTTTATTAACGAAAGTTTACATATCTACATATCACACATAAATCCTCATTTCCAATCATAACGTGATTAAAAAACCACTACAGTCTTACAACGTATATTAAAATGGTTCAAAATTATACTACGCAGAAATTAAACTGTGACGTTTTATTTAAATTTAAAGTTTTAACAGTGAATTCCAAATTTAAAGTGAGGATTATTTTTGAGAGTATTTCAAGGTTTTTTTTTGTAAAATTTAATTTGACAAAGTAATTATAGTTAATTAAAAAATTAATTAATTAGATCGGTGTAACTATAAAATTGTCTTTGACACTACTATACCTACTTACTTTAATGCATATACAATTAAAAAAATAGATTTTTACTTGGGATTTTACTATTTTAGTTACAGCGATAAGAAATTTTAGACATTAGAAGTGGATAAATAAATGTAAATCCTATTAAAACCTATTATTAATTAGTTTTGACTGCATTGAGAGCTTCGACATCAATGTTAACAATTAATATGGAGTTCATACATTTTAATATTAAACTTGTGTTTTTAATAATTATTATCCGCTTTTCACTTTTAAAATGTCTCCTAATTAAAAAAAAAAAAACAAATAAACTTAACAAAAATGTTACATAATATTTCTACCAAATTAAAGATGCAACTAAAGTATCAAAAAAGTAAAAGTATCTATTATAAATATTCCGGTATATTCAGTTATACTTTTTATACTGCTAGGAGGTTTTAATTAAAATAGTTTAGATTAATTTAAACCTAGTGTATGAGTTGTTTAAGTTGTTATATACATTATATAATATATAGATATATAGATAAATTATAGAGTGTACGAGGAACGAAGCCGGCCTTTATGGCTCACTTTGTGGACAATATATTCAATATCCATCTCCCATTGAAAATACCTGTGTCCAGTAGCCAACATAAGATCGTTTTATGTTATAGCTCATCTTTTTAGTTCGTGGATATATTTGAAAAGTCACATTGATTCTTCCATTCAATATCTTCCAACTTACATAATTAAAAATTCAAGAAAAAATATATGTATAATTTAAAGAAAAATTCTACTCTAGATAAAAATCTATAAGCGCTCGATAATGGAGAAGTTTCTTTGACAAAACTAAGAAAACCATATTTAAAATATCTTCAGAAACTGAAATGCTTTTTCATTTTTTCGAGATGGTATATTTATAGTTTCTTAAATAAAACATTGTTATAATTCTACTTAACTACCTAACGGATACCTTTCTTTTCGAATTATTTTTTTAAGTACTTTTTATGTTTACGAATGTGTAAAATTTTTTTATTATCTTAAGTGAAAAAATGTACCCTGTCATTTCATATCAAAAGAGTTATTTTTCACAATCTAATGATAGTGTCTGTACTCTGTATACATAAAACAAATATTAAAAACACACTACGATAATGCAACAATTACACCAAAAAGTCAAAACACATTCACATTATCCTGTTACCTACCATATCATATCATATCGGGGAATAATTTTGTTTTAATTTGCGAATAGTAAACTTCGAATGGAGTCGGCCGCAGCGAGTGAATGGAGCGACCATGGCCCATCTTTCCACCTATATTCCTTTAAAATTCCTGCATTTTAAGCTAATAATGAACACTCTAACCATATTTAATTTAACCTGTTACTTACCCGATGTGGTGTTTCATAGCAAATATAGATGATACCAAGAGAGAGGAGATTGTTACACCTCTTGCCCCTGGAAATTAGTCGGAAAATATAAAAATAATTTAGAAAAAAGTTGAATAATGATGACCTATTTTTTCTCTTATTTTTGGAGACACCCCCTATAGAAATATCTCTTTGGCTTGTCCTTATCAGTAAATTGGGAGATATTTTTGAATTAAACCGTTTGAGTAGGCGAAATGAACGAGTGACCCGACGCGGTTTATGGGTTCAGACGAAATAAGAATAATAGTATCTACGCGAAAAACGATTCTTTGATATGAAAAATGCAGCGTAAAATTTACCGTAGCGAAATCGAAGTTTGTATTTAAAATACTATTGGATCATTTTTGTATAGGATAGAACGTGATAATAAACATTTAGAAAAAATTTTTTATAGAAATTAATTTATTCAAAAAATAATTCCGACAAAACATTTATTGTATTATCTTTGTTAATTTTTTTACTTTCATTATTATGTAAGATTTTCATATTCAAAACTTTTCGATGACCTACAATATTTGAATTACAGGATCCAATTTCAGCATGTTTCATGTTTCATAGATAGAACAATTTATTTATTTTATTTATTTATTAAGGGATGCCAAACGGATACTTTAGTATACAATTATAAACAAAACATTGCAGTGGGGAGCTTAGGGAGCTTAGGGTGCTACAGAAGACTTTTTAAAATAAGTTGGGTAGATCATACCGAATGAAGAAGTATTTTGAAGAGTAGAAAAAAAAAGAAGTTGTATGAAAGCCCTGAAGACATACATTACGATATAATAATCTACTTGGAAGAATAATAGAAGGATCTATAGAAGGGAAGAACAGTCAAGGAAGGCCACCATTAAAATTCATAGTTCAAGTAGTTAGGGATATGGGATGCGAAACATATTATGATTTAAAAAGGAAAGCAGAGAAGCAAGAAGAATGGAGGAATGCTGCAAACCAGCCCTTGGGCTGTTAACGGAAAAAAAACTATTATAAAATTATATTTAATATGTCTATATACTATATATATACACACACAATATTAATAACAATAATAAAAATAACTGAATATAAACTAAATTAAGAAATATGACAAAATATCCTATGGAAAGGATAGTTATATCCATAGAAGGTCAAGGAAGTGATTTCTGGAGAGAAAATAAGGGACACGTAAGCTAATATTGGAAAGGAGATCAGATGCATCTTTAGAATACTAACGAGAAGAGTAAGTAGGTAATAAAGAACACATTAGTATTTTTTTTGACGAGACGATAGCATCGGTATTTCCGTATGAAGGAGTAACCATACATAGGATGAACTATATGGAGAATATGGATAATGTAAGCAAGAAATTTATTCTAGACACGTTCAAGCCTCAAAATATCTTTAGCTAGATAGGGATTTCATACTATCATTCCATATTCTATAGTATAGCCATATAGGTCAAACTAACGCAAACTAAATCGTTCGAAAACAATTTTTAGCAGAGCTAAACAGTTTAGTATAACGCTTAAAAAAAACCCATAACTTTCAAGGGTACATAACATAGATAGTCAAAGTTTAATGATGGGTTAAAATGAATGCAAAGATTTTTGGGAAGAAAATAAATAGGAGAACGTTGTTTGAAAAAATTCATAACATGGCACTTGTCAATATTAAGGAATAAGGTTAAGACCAATACATTGTACCCAAGTAACAAAAATATTGAGTTCAGAGTGAAGAATATTACAATTATTATTAGGAGCATCAATTTTAAGGAAAATGTTCATGTCAACGGTAATGAGGAGAAGTTTAGCCTTAGTAATCAATTTATAGTAACTGAATTAACAAATATAATGAAAAAAAGAACTAAGATGCTTTTTTCAGGAATACTAGATGGTACTTCAGATAAGGCAGAGATAGAATTAATATATATATAAATAAATACCCAGTTTCTACAAAATAATTTGTTTTTACTTAACAAATACGTATTTTGAAAACAATGTTCTCATCTTCAGTGTTAAACAACTACTATTTTGGTGTTGAGTTACTTGTAGAATTATTTATATATATAAATAAATACCCAGTTTCTAAAAAAAAATAAAAAAAAAATAAAATATAAAATATAGAATTCATAACCTTAACAAACTGCTTTCTGGTAGAAACATAGGAGAATAATCAGGAAAGAAGATGATTGTTGATATCCAAAAATTTAAGTTTACTCACAAGAAGACCATGGTCCACTGTGTTGAATTCTTTTTTAAAATCAGTAAAGATAACATCGACCTGACCTTTGTGTTCAATTATCTCTGATAGATAGGAAGTAAAGGAAATACTACACTTTATGGTATATTTACGATGCCTAAAACCGTGCTGTTCTGGTATTATCACATGATTTAAACATCGTTTAATTTTAGAATACATGATGGATTCGAATATAGTATATAACTATAATAATATAGTATAGTAATATACTATACTAATATAGTATTATTGAAATACAGACGTACCTAATTCAACATATTTTTTATACACTAAGTAGTATACATAAGTCTAATAAACAATTGATTTAGATATAGTGTCCTCTAGCTTAGTGTTAATATATAAAGATTAGGATATTAGATAGGTACCTATTTAATTAGAGTATACTCTAATTATGATGATTAATCTGGAATTTATATTGCAGGAAGGAAATCGAGTCGACATTTTTCATGTTAGAACACACTCGATTCGTTGAAACCTTATTATAAAAAAGTATAAATAATTTTAATTGGGTACCTACTTTATAGTTTATAATATTATATGTTTATATATATAATTGGTTAAAGGTCTTTGTGTATACATTGTATAATATTAAATATTTGTATTGTATAAACGATGTTCCGATATCGAGTGCGAGCGTGGTTCTCGGTCAGAGATCGCACATAAATAATATCATTCACTAATAAATAATATGAAAAAAAAATTCATGAAATCCCGTGTGTCCGTCGTAAAGAATATATATATATATATACACAACAGGCTCCATTATAATATAATATCATCCTGGACACACTGTAGATGCGAGTCCCGAACAAATTTCAGTTAAGCCGATTAAATAATATTACGTGTATAATAATATGAAAAGATAATAATATATTACCGTGTACTTAAATATGCTTGTCTGGACACTTTTATGGCAAATATACGTCCATTAATTATTTTCGTTTTTTAATGGTAGGTACTTAATATAAATAGGTGCAATGGTGCATATTTAAATATATTGTTTTGTGCTATACCTGTACACGTTATTCACATATCGATTGTGCATATAATATAATAACAACGTATATATAAAGAATTATAGGTACCTATACGTATTAATTGAAAATAATTATATAAGCTGCACGTATAAACCATAGATATAACAGAACAAACAATTTAATTAATTATGACTTATGAATAATGATATAAAGTTATTCTGACGTTGGTATCAGTGTAATGCTATTGTATTATATAGATACCTACTAGTACCTATATGTACCTACTACGTTTTAAAAATATGCCAAATTTTTTCCATGGTAAAATGTATTTTCAGGCAAAACAAACGAAGTACATAAAAAAGTTATTTAAAAATTAAATCACCTATTAAAAAACTGATAGAGAACGATATTTAGTTTACGAGACATTAATCTCTTAATTATTTGAAATATTAATTATAAAAAAGGTTAGGTTAGAAATGTCGACAATTTTTCGATATTTTTTTGTCAATTTTGGGCTATTTATAGTCATTTTCAATAGAAGTTTTTTCGTTATAAAAGAGTTAATTTTAGTTATTACCAACAGTAGGTAGTTGTATTCATTATGGCTAAATATCTAGGTATGTCAACAATTCGAACTACGCATGTGTACCTACTACGTTATCTGCTGATGAAATTAATAATACATAGATATACGCTCATTTGTCTACATTTAAAAATCCTCGGCAATGACGTCACAATTTCTGTTTTCTTATCCCATGAATAGCACAACTGGACAAAAATGTAAATATTGCTGTCATACCTAGATATTTAGCCATGGTACTTACGTTCAGTGCCGAGCTAACCGATATTGGCACTTTACGGTAGGTAACCAATTTTTGCCATCCCTTATACCGTTAGCCAAATAGATAGCTTAAGGTGGGTTTAACCCCTAAAAAAATAAATATCCCCCAAACATGTATACAATCAATACACCCTTGGAAAAAAATCAATATAGGTACCTATATGTTTAAATTTATATAATTATTTATTTTAATTTAGCCTCCAAAATTTAAAAACCAACACTACTGTGCCATTGTAGGATTTAACGGGATTGTAGGGGGTGAATTGCACTAGGGTCTTGAACTTAGTTTATTTAGGTCTCAGATTTTGTCATGAAAATTTTGTTTTAGCTGTAGCTATTAATATATATGAAATAAAAATGTTGAATAGATTTACAGAATTAGGTATATATGTA
Organism: Pemphigus obesinymphae; assembly: GCA_025469235.1. Taxonomy (NCBI): domain Eukaryota; kingdom Metazoa; phylum Arthropoda; class Insecta; order Hemiptera; family Aphididae; genus Pemphigus; species Pemphigus obesinymphae. Next base: position 19,481 of record JAIPRL010001870.1, read on the forward strand.
TACCGTTTTATTTTTGATAATTTTCTTTGATAATGCTACTGTGAATATCGTGAAATTATCTCTAAATACTTACTAAATGAAATTTGTTACCTAAAAAATATTTCTATATCTAACAACTATTTTTCTTCTTTTCAAAAGATTTTGACTTTTTTACACAAAAAATGTAAAAACATTCGAATACTAAAAGCCATCATTGTAAAACGAATACTTGCATTATTTTGTTAATTTGGGATCTAAACCATTGATACCACTGAATAGGGTAAATTCCTTGGTAAATTAGTTGCCTGAAAAATATCTATTGATTTAGAAGAATTTCAGAGCCACTTTTCCACTGAAGTCACGAGATACCTATTTTAAATGATAGGTACTTTCAGTATGAACTAATCAGAATTTTTAATTCTAAGATAATCGACGAATGCATTGCAAGTTTGACAATGATGTTTTTTTTTTATGACTGTAATCAATTTCTGGTAGAAGTAGTTGAATAAGAATTTTGATAGAATATTCGTTCTAGTTGGTACATTAAAGTCGTTATTTTTTCAATTTTCTCAATTGTAAATAAAAATATGATAAATAACAGAAAATTCAGAAAATCTCAATTATTATTATTTTGTGTATTTTGTTCGAGACATTTTTATGTACTGTGCATTATGCACCATTTTCTTATTTTAGTTTAAAACCCGTTTTAAATTTTAATAATTGAAAATAAATAATTATATAAATCATTACAATTTTTATTCATAATATTAAATAAGAAAATTTTAGTGATTTATGATATAACGCGCTCATACAGATGGTAGAAAATGAATATTATAGATGTCTAGATAAGAAACATTATATTGTGGAATGATTCGTGTTTGGGCACGATAGTATTGCCTATCATAGTTTATTTTGATTGAAACAGGTTTTCAGTATTTTGCATTATTTTTATCCATAGTAACTGGTAATAATATATCTATGACATGAAAATAAGATGTACGAAAAAGTAACATCGACAAATACTATTTAGAAGTACAAACGTACTATACCAATACTAAATCGAAGACATGTGAAATATATATATATTACTCGTATATTGATATAAATTTGAAGTATTAATTTTATAAAATATGCACATCATTGCATAATTTTTAAAAACTAAATTATAATTTAATAAATCATAATAAAAGTACAAACATTTAATACTTTTTTGCTATCCCCTAAATTTCTACAAAAATTTGCCACCCTAGGCACTTTCCCTATTTGCCCTCCCCCCCCCCCCTTAGCACAGATTTGTTCATGTTATATACACCGAAGTTTCGCTCAAAATACTTTTATCGAAAGAAATTATTTATCATTGTTTTCAAATTCAATACATCCATTATAGGTATACGACCAGCGAAATGTTTTCACACCCTATTGACCGGCTTTTTTCTTTTATTTTATCATCATCTACGATATTTTAAAGTTGAGAAAATTGATAAATGAAAAGCAATGTGTGGTTTTGGGATTATATACATAAGCATATTATGTTAAACAAATTATTAACAAATGAACTAAAATAATAGGTATCTATAGTTACTAATATGTATAGAAACAAGAAAATTAGCACGCTTGCAGATCGGGCTTTCCTAATTTGTTTATATTTTATAGTAATATTATAGTCTAAATAATTAAAGAATGTTTTGAATAAAATATATTAAATGTATTATGCGGTGTATTTAAGACATAGATTATATTATACATAGATTATTATATGTAATCTACCGTGGTTCGAGATAGCTGGAAATACAGTTTTTAATCAATATGAGTTTTTTTTTTTTTTTAATATAGAGGACATTAAAACTTATATTTTTTTGTATTTAGTATATTTTTAAATTATTTTAAATAATTTTGTAATGTTTATAAATTATGGTCAATTTTAGGATTAAGACCAAATACAACAAAATCGCTTTTATAAATCGATCTATCCGAATCTGGTATCAAAAATGGATTAAAAAATCAAAGTTATCAAAGCATTTTGTATTTTTATATCTTTAGCTATTTTACAAAAAAACATTAAAAAAAAATTCAAATTTGTTAAAAACAATAAAAACTTGAAGAGATATCTTGTATAGATAGTTTTTCCTCGAACACACTGTAGTATACTAATAGCAGAGCATTTTTCGTAGAAAGGTAAAAGTTTTAATGTGCAGTTCAAAACTGAATGCAGGAGTTTGTTAGTCTTTTTAAAACGTTTCATACAACCCTCACTAATTATTTCCTCCTGATTTTTATTATTTTTTATAATGCAATCAAATATCTTTTTGGATAACACGATGTAGTAAAAAAAAAAAAAATAGTAATAATGTCGACATGAAATGTATCTTTAAGGATGGTAATGAAATCGACCGGTAGTCGTAATAATATAATATAGACATTAAATGTGCTCGTTGATAATTGTAACTATAATATGTCTATCCACTCTTAAATTTTATTTGCCGTATTAATATTTAAAATATATAAATATTTAAAGAAAAAAAATGTAGATAATATCTATTAACCATATTATATTATATATATATATATATATGAATGGCCTCGGTGTTTGACAAAAACCAGTTTTTCGTTTTTTATTACTTTAAATATGTTGTTAAGTTAGCCTATATACTGTGTTCATAAATATATGTATAATGATGAGACAAATTAAGCTCTCTATTTGCTGTACAAATAATAATAATATATAGGTATCTTTTAATCTTTTCGCTCGACGGAAGAATTTTGAATGTTTTATTGTATGATATTTGTTTAAAAAAGACAAAATAACTGATTGGAACTTAACATAACATAATTTAACACAGACATGTCATTATTAATTGCTGTTTTTTTTTTCTTTAATGACAGATGAATTTTTGACTGCAAACAGAGTTTCTCGTTTACTATGGCTTTTAAAATATTAATGGTGTATAATATACATTATAATAATTAATATATTAATGTACAAAAATATTGTCTGAATATATTATATAAAAATAATAATAAATAAACATGTTTCTTCTTATAGTGCTTATCCATTTCGGATGTTAGTGACCAGAATGGCTATCACCTCTTTGTCTGTGGCTGCCCAAAAGAGTTCGATCGACATTTTATTGTACCACGCCCTTAGATTTTGCATCCATGATGTTCGTGGACATCCTGGACCTCTTCCATTTATTCTTCCTTGAATAATGGACTGCAGTAAGCCGTATTTTGCTTAATTTCTCATAATATGACCAAGATATTCTGATTTGCGGATTTTTATGGTATTGAGGCGCTCTTTTTTTTTATTTTTATTCATCCTTCGGAGTACTTCCTGGTTGGTTATACGTCGTGTCCATGATATGTGGAACATTCTTCTATATAATATTCTCATTTCGAAAGCCTCTATTTTTTTACCCATTGCCTCATTAACCGTCCAGGATTCGGCCCCATATAGCCATATAGCAGGATAGAGAACACGTAGCACTTTAGGAGTCTTATTTTTGTTGTAATGGTGATATCATGACTTTTGAAAAGCTTACTCATTTTTTTAAAAGCTGCTGTGGCTTTTGCTATTCGGGTTTTGATTTCTGGTAATATATCCCAGTTTTCGTTAATTATTGTTCCTAAATATATTGCCTGTTTTACTCTTTCTATGATTTGGTTGTTGATCTTTAGATTTAGATTTATATTTTCTATATTGTTTTTACTAATTAGCATAAATTTTGTTTTGTTGATGTTAATGTCGAGTCTATATTTGCTACTTACTCTCGTCATGTTGTTTACTAAGTCCTGAAGTTCTCTCATACTATCCGCGAAAACAATCGTGTCATCAGCATATCTTATGTTGTTCAGATTTCTTCCATTTATGGGGAGTACTTCTTCTATACCTTCTAAAGCTTCTTTGAAAATTTTGACAGAATGCATCCTTGTCTTACACCTCTTTGTATTTTTATAGCTTCGGTTTGTTCTTCATCAACTCTGACTGTCGCTGTTTGGTTCCAATAAAGGTTACATATTATGATTAGGTCTCTTTTATCTATTTCACATGTCTTGAAAATTGTTAATATTTTCTCGTGTTGAACTCTGTCAAAAGCTTTTGATAATCTATTAGGCGCACTTATACATCGCAATTTACATCAAATAAATAAACATAATCATTAATATTGCATACGCGTGTTATAATAATAATAATAATAATAATTAGAGAATGTGAATTTTCGGAGACAATTATTTATGTATTTTAATTGGTTAATTGTTTTCGATGACTTTAAAACATACTTAAGTATAAATATAGCACACGAGAAGATCATAATAGATTTGAGTATCAAGTACCGTTTTATAAAATAGTATCAAATAAAAAACCCCATTTCGCAGAGCCATTTAAAAATTAGGTACCTTTAAAATATATTTAAATACTTTAAAAAATGTCCTTAAAATTGCCTATATAGGACCCATTAAAAATTGAGTGTGCAGTGGCATATATACTGTGAGTGGAGTGGCTGTGGATTACCCTTTCCTTATTAAACAAATACTATTGACATATGATACGCGTACCTGAATATTAATAAATATAATAGACACATTTTTAGAACTTATTGACCATATTTTCTTATAAAACATTTCTAAAATTGATATAACTCTTTAATTTAAGCTAAGTACAATTATTGAAAATTTCAATAAGATTACTAAAAAAAAATCAAATTTTTTTTTTAGATGTTCAGGTCATTTTTATGAAAAATATATGGATTGGGTTTGCAAGAGCCAGACTTACCTATAAAACTGTTTTTAGGCTTTCAATATGTGATTTTTAAACCTCTCCCCTGGGAACAATCAAAAGTACACTGCCTGCAGCGAGTGTGTGATATTTGATCATGACACTTAATCATATTTTTATCACATTGAGGATTTATGCATAAACTGAGCATTACCTATTGTTACAAAAATGTCTGGCATGTAGTCCCATAATTAACTATACAGTTATTAGGTAGTTAATTCTCAATTCGTTATTAGTTTTTCTTTTTTATTCCTATCGTTGTTATACATTGCGTACCTATACTTGGCACGGTACATCAAAAATTATGTTATTATTATAATAACCAGTAATATACGCGTAAAACACAAACAAAAAAAAAAAAAAAAAGGGTGAGAACTGTCGAGTGTAAATAATTCACACGATATATTATTATACTAAAACGTTTTGCTTAAAGCCACGTCACGTCATTCGGTCCAATTATTGTCAACGACCCTAAGTACACACATATTATAATTTTATGGCGTGTATAATAATATCAATCTTCACTCTCGCCCTGCAGTTGTCCACGTGTGGGCGAAAAACCATGCATTAGTCGGACCCGATGTAGTTGAGAGCGGCTTGCACGACCGACAGAGGGGTGGCATATTTTCTCGCATACTCACGGCCTTTTCATTTTTTATCATCCGCTCCGTTGAAACATTACCGCACAAGTGTGAATTTGATATGTTCACAAACGCTGCAAGTATGGATAAAGCGGAAACTCGCCAAAATCCGATCAAAATAATATAATAATAATACACGAGTACGGAGTAGATGTGAACACGTACTGTCGTAGTACCTTAAATCCAGGTTTGGGTTATTAGGGAAATCATTGACGTGTTTAAACCTTCATCGCATGAACAATTTTTTCTCTCAACATCAGGAAAATGCTTCATTTATAATAACCTATACCAAAATCACGATTCAATATATCATAAATATAGCTAATTATAAAAATCGAGAACTATATAAATATTCTGTACATTTTCATTAAAAGACGATATTTTACCAAATGGCTCAGATGTCTTAGAAAATATTGCATATATTTACTAATAAACGTTTAGATTGTAAATATAACCTATTTGCCATATTTTCTGTTAGACGGAGATGACAAATGTCAAATAATATTGTACACTTAATTTTTATTAAAATACCCAGGGATGGGAAAAATATATCACTTAATGTATTTGAAATACTTTTCTGAAATATAAAATACACATAAAAAACCCATTATGATTTAATACGAACAATTTATATTGTTATTAATTAAATAGGGAAAGACAAAAAATAATAAGTTTAGTGGGGATATAGTGGGAGAGGATAAGTGGAGTGACTAGAGAGTACAAAATAAGGAGTGATTATATAAGAGATAGTATATAGGAGTAGCTTCGATAATTACAAAATGAGGGGAATTAGATTTAGATAGCTCGGGCATGTATTGAAGAGGGAAGAAGCAGAAGCAGTAAGAATACCTAGTAATGGACATTTACGTTCTGGAATGAGAGGAGAGGAATATCGAAAAGAGGTGGGGGATGTAATGGCAAGTAATATCTTGTTAATCTGAATGAAGTACTTGTGATCATGTACATTATTGTTATATATTTGAACAAACAACTTGCTTATGCAACGAACAATATCGTTTCTAACAAAAATGATAGGGGATTCGATAATGTTAATATTTATGTATTCATCTTGTTAAATTTTTTTCTGTTTGATTTTCTACATTTAGAAATCATTTTAAAATTAAGTAAAACGGTACGAATACGATTGGGTAAAAAATTGTTTTGGCATTAATGTTTAATTATGTGCATTTTTTTTATTAAAGAAATGTATTTTGTATTTCAAATACAAAATACAAAATACTAAATGTATTTCAAGTAATAATTACTATAATTATAATTATTATTTTGAATACTGCCTATTCCTGAAAATACCGCTATGCAGTATTCAGTGCGGAGGCCCGTCCTAGGCGATATAATTTTTCAATCCTTTGTCCTTACTTTAACTAAATGACACTGTTTTCCCTCCTCCCCATTAACCATAAATACGTCATTATCGTGTGCGACATGGCACAGAGTTTAAAGAAGAAGAAGAAAAATCAAAAACACATTGTCTTATATAGGTACGGACATTAGCGATCATAACGTTTGGAAATTCAAGGTGAATTGCTGTCATTAAGACAATAATGCGTAATCGCAGTAGGTATATATAGATATGGTTAATATCGTATGATTGTATGAAGCAGGACTTGTTGCAAACCTAGAATGCCACACCCCGAAAATTCGTATTCGTAAATACATAGTTTCGTACTAAGTATATCGCAGACTAATATAATTATTTTAATTTCAGTAAAAAGCTGACAACGTTTTCTAGATTTGATTCTAATATAAATTATAATATTTATTGTTATACATTTTTATTCATTCGAGGATAAACAGATCTAAAACGTGTACATAAATGTTACAAAAAGTTATCTTCTTTCATTTGGTTTTAATATACGTGTAAATGATCTACGATCATTCTGAAAATCACAATACTATAGATGTACTATGAAATTTCAATTAACTTTCAATTATTTTATTTTCCTTAAAATTTAATTAATATTGTTAATGATAAATAATAAACTCCAATAAACTCCTTATGGCTTATAAAAATAATATATCCTTTTACAACGTAGAATTATAAATATAAATTTATGTAGTAATTATCCAAAAATATACATATTTCCCTCCAAAAATGATCGATTGTCGTATGTCTTATGATGTTTATAGAGTTTGAAGAAGACCTGAAACCTTTATAATTATATGTATTTAGGTACCATTATCATATGAGATTCGAATAATTATTGTGTAAAATGTCATTAGTGTAAACTCTGGTATGTAAAGTAGGTATGCCTAATACACATGTAGTGTATATAATGTACATGTATAGTAATGTATACTATACATATATATGAAAGGGCGGATATGGGGGAAATTGTATCCCCCCCCAGTCACAAAAAAATTGAGTAAAATGGCGTAAAAAATAGGTTAATGACATTTTTTTTTTTGTTTTTTTACTCATAACTCATAAATTGCCCCTTCCGTTCAGGACCTTGATACAGATATCTGCCTCTGATATACATATATTTATATCAGCATATAATATGCTCGGCGCTAGATTTTGGCATCATTTTTGAAGAAATGACATAAGATAAATAATCCAAAATACAATTGCTTTTAAGATCCAAAGATTTAATCTCTAATTTCTAAATAAATTCTAGTGTAGGTATAATAGGTATGTTTACTTTTATCAAAAAGTCAAGTTATCAAAATGGATGAGGAGTTTTAGGATATTTTTCTTTTTTCTTTGCTCTGTTATACTCTATATTATTTTTCAAGTTTAATAATTATAGATGTGTTGTAAAAACACTTCTCATTCTTCTCACAAGTTATTCCGTATATACAGTTATTTAAAAAAAATATATATATATATAAATACCAGTGTTATAGTGTTTGTTTTTTTTATGTAAAAAAAAAACCATCAAAGCTATTGAATAAGAAAAACAAAGTAAAATCCACGTGCAGCGGCTGTAGCATATGTAATGCTGTGGCAGCCGTATACGTTGTATTGTGTGCCGTGTCTTTTTTACGGCGTTCCACCATGTGGCGATTTACGCAATTTAGCACAGCCTTTATTAGGCATGTATCCAAGGACTCTGGACTTCCTTCCTCAAATAATATTTTTTATGATTTTTGTGTATATCACGTTTTTATTATGTATATTTTAATTTCAAATTAAAATTTTTAATTTAATACGTACGCTTTATTATATATATATATATATTATACTTGGGTATAGATACACTTTACACACATAGTAGTCTTTAAAATTAAAATACATGAAAATAATAAATATATTTAAATATAATTAAAACCTTATATTTATACATTTTTTAATTTTATATTATATGTATCGGTACGTTTTAATTAACTAAAATAAGGCCTCAATTGAATATGCCAATTGAATCGTGCCTGGCCTTTATACAATAAATCGTATTATCATTTATCAGCAAATTTTTTTTAACAACTATATGTTTTTATTTTAAATTGCATGAACGTTGTAAAATTATTTACAAATAAGCGTTGTTTTTATTATAATTATTTTTTACCGATTTCAAGTGGTCATCGAGTAAGTAGCTAGTCATAAACTATTACCTATTAGGTACTAAATACTAATATTTGACGAATAAAATGTGTTTAAACTTTAAAACAATTTTCTTCTAAAAAATAAACAATAGAAGTTTGAATAAATTTAAAATAAATGTCTAGTGATCGATGTTCCTGTTCTTTTTCAAGAAAATTACGAAAAAATACGTTATTTCTCCAGTTTTTGAAAATAATGAATTGGCGAAATTAAAATGAATATATTTTTTTATTAAGATTTTAGAGTAGATATAGGTATTTTTATCGATGCATAATTAGAGTTTTTTAATAAATAGTTTTTTTTTAAAATTATTTTATGATTTTTAATACGCATAAATCCAAATTCTATAGTTGTAAACTATGTCCCGGCCAGTGTTCATATAAAACATCGCATAATTTTTATTATTATATTATGTCCATTATATATTATAATTATAATAGTGGTTTAAAGTGCAATTTTTATATTTTTTAAGCACCTATATATGGAGTTTTACATAATTATAAATTTAAAATTATTAAATTGTATACTAAGATTAAATTTTAATTAATCGCATAATCTAAATATGATTGCAATTAGAAACTAAAATCAGTATATTTGTATTTCGACTTTTTTATTTATTTATGTAGGTAATATAATTTCTTCGGGCCGCATATATAAGAAAATTTTAAATTTTGTTATTTGTTTAAAGGTAAATTAAACATCTCCATGGATGGTTTGTATATCATTTTGTGAATCGTTATTTTATAAGAATTGTATAAGAAATATTAAATTCTCTATCATACTTATATACTATTATATTGGTGTACATTAATTTTCAAATTCGTACACTTAAAATGAAATTTTATTTGGCATATATTTTTATGATGATACCTATGTCGTTTAAAAATTGTTTAAAATGGTGTACGCCGGATTTTCCAAAGAAAAGGACTAAATAATATGCTTAATATTAATAAATTACATAAAAAGAATAATTTTAGTTCTTAAAAATATAATACAAAATAAATTATAATTTATGTATATTATATACGAGTATATTAAAAAGATACTATTTTATATTTATATGATAGATGCAACGATATACCAAATTACACATGGTGGCTCATTATTTGGTTCATTATAATTGTATTATTTTAAATTCAAAGTGTATTAGAGATCGTTTGGTTTATATAATGATGTTTATTATAATTTTTTTTAAAAAAATTTTCGTCTAATAGGAGTGATAGAAAATCAATTCTAGTTGATACTTTAAAGAGGATGTTTTTCTGTATTTCCAGTAATTTTATTAGTCGTATGTTACATAGGTACCTAATAATACAACGAGATAATTTAAATTTGAATTAAATATTTACTGTAGATTTACCGTATAGACTTGATCATTTTTTTTTTTTTAAACTTTTGTTAATTTTTTTTGATGATTTATTTATTTTTTTTATAAGTGCATCATAATTTATTTAATTTGTCACATTACACGTTTTTTTAATTCAATAGTTTTACATAATATATTAATTGTACATGACTGGAGTATTACTTACGCCGCGATGTAATTGGAATGACAATCATTAGTACGACATAAAGGGAATGAAAGTAATTTCCAATTAAAAAAAAAATAATGTTCAAGTTGCTTTTAAAATCAGAAACGGATGTACTTAATACGTTAATACTTTGATTCCATTTAATTCCAACAAATTTAAATATTTAATCCTGAGATATTTACATTTTCGCTTAGGTAACAACTGACAACAGTGTTCCCTCACTGTATCTTCTACACATTTTCGAAGAGATTTTGTGTACAAATCTTTCTGATAGAAAATATATTCAAGTTCGAAATTTATAAATAAGAGATTTTCGATTTCCTCGGTAGTTTTCTTAGAGTGTAAAGAAAAACTAGGAAAAATATTGGGAAATTTTTATAAATCGAAAGATACCTAATATTATTATGTATTATCTACCAGTCTCACTTTTCTGAGCGATACTTACATGTGAATAATTCATTTTTAATTACAAATTTAGAATAATAATACTACACTATCCTGGTACATGCAAATAAATTTTTCAAATTCAATTATGTGGATACCGGAATACACCTTATTATTTATTATAAATATACATAACAGTATGACACAAACAATGAAAAGGGCCTTAGCTCCTTGACCCTCCCCCCTGTATATGCCACTATACCCATAACTATATATAGTGTCTTCTGCTATAATACCTATATTAGATGCCAGGCGCTAGTTCACATCGTAAAGCTCGTTAATGTGCGTAAAACAAAGAACACATTTCATTTCTTTAACCGGGTCGTAAAACACAAAACAAAAACAACGACGAGGAGAAAAAAATATGCTAGCGCCCCGAACCGGTTTTCCTTTACACTTTTATCGCGATCGTCTTCACGTCTATATATAATAATATATATATAGGTATATAATAATAATAATAATAATAATAATAATAATATATACTATTATACACTTTTAATTCTTATAGTTTCCTAGTTTTTTATGTCTATAAAAATATATGTTATACAAACTATAAGTTTTATATGTACAAAAAGAATATAGAAAGAATTATGTCGTTGTCGTCATTGTTGCTAACGTAAAATTCGTTTTCCAAACTTACATGGGAAGACTCGACAGTTCAGTGTCAATCTTAAGAGGATTCCACATATCCACTTTTTAAGGAGTATTATATATATATATTATATAATATACATTTCAGAAGTACCTAATTGAAAAATAGTCCTATACCAGTAACATATTTTTATTGTAATGTATTAATAAATAACTATTAAAAACTAGGCAAAAAGTGTTTCGGGAGATGCACGTGTCTGAAAAATTGAGTGATTTTAGCATATTTTGATGACCTTTATAAATATTTAAGCATCGTAAAATAAGCTAAATTTTTACTCCACCTTTTTAAAACCACAATAAAAATTGTACAGTAATGGGACATGTTATTAAAATACATATAAACATTTTTCAATTGTTAGATTTTCATTTTTCTTAAAATATTCTAAAAATTGCCTATCAGAACCCTTTAAAAATAGCCGCTCAGACATCTTCTTAACAAAAAAAATTATTTTAACATAAACATAATTTTTTTAATACCTAAATAATTTGGTCTCATTAATAATGTTCATATAGCTTCGTCCCTGGTATACTCTATATTAATTTATTGGTTATCCTGTGTTGGAACTTTAAGAGGACACCTATAGATTTTTAAAAAGTTTTGTATAGGGAATTTTTATTAAATTTTTTTAAAAATGTAAATCACACAAATTAAAAATATTTAAATATATCTTAAAAAGAATTTAAAAATATACCTCAGTAATATTTTTGATTGTCGTGTAATCACGATATTTTGTTGAAAAATATGTTAACCCATTTTTCAAATTTATCAACTTGAGAATATTGTAGAAAGTGTAAAAAACAAAATTATCTAGCGACTGAAGGAGCCGATTTTTGATATATACATTTTTACATGTTTTAATGCTGTTAAAAAAAATTAAAAATTAACTATCAGTCTCTAGATAATGTTATTAGCTGTAATTTGTGTTCTATTTCATATTTCTAATATGTTTGTAAGTTAATAAAAGTGAAAAATGTTAACGCAAGTTCTTTATTGAAAAATTGCCGGTGTGGCATCCTATCTTAATTCCTCGTATCGAATTTTATACTTAAACATTTATGACCTGATTGTTAATCGGCAAGTAATAAATAACAACAATATATAGGTATATAATGACTAATAAATTTATCGTTTAAAAAATAATTGTATGGTTGAAATGACGTATATATATAAAGAAAATTAATAAGTTTAATAATGTAGAAAACAAGATAAAAATGTTTTTGTTTTTATTCTTCCAACGAATTCATAAGAATACAAATACAATTTAGTAAGCAATTAAATAAATAAATACTTAAAATTAAAAGATATATGACAATTTGTGTTTTATGACATTGAAACTATTTACGCGACTCTATATGTTTATTTTTATTTTGCTATTTGAAAATAACATAATGTTTTAAAATTTTAAAAATGAAGTGCTAAATGATTAAATAAACGAATATTATCATTAGTTATTTTATACTCCTTCGAGATACATATTTTATTATACAATATAGTCATATAATATGTTATTACTAATTATAATATGTACATATATTAACATATACTTATTATAATTTATATGCCACGCGTAAAGACAGTCAACTACCATGAATCATCAATAATATACCTTTGCAAATCCTATAGGCTATAAAATAAACATAACTTTAAATTTTAAAATATTGTTATTTAAAACTGTACGAAATATCAGAAATTATATTTGTTTATAATACTGTTTATTACTGTTTTTCACATAAACACTATAATATTATCTACATAGGTAATATAATTTTCCAAGTTAAGAATTTTTCTCGTCTGAACGCGTATTTGCAGAAAATAGGTATAATATTAATTATTTAAAACATTTTAGAAATACCTAATGAAAATTAGAATAATTCAACCGGTTCATTTTTTATGACAACCGATTTACAAATACATTAGTATGAAATACAATCGAAAATTGTTAATTAGCACTCAATAATTCATAAATATATTTACATAAAAGTAAAATTGAGTAAAATCCATGAAAAATTATTTAAAAAAATACAAATTCTGAAATCAATTTAAAAAATCCGGTCAGTATGGGAGTAAGCATTTCACTCGTCGTGTAGGATATACTTGCTCGTCAGGTTGGTGGTGTATATTGTATTTGAAAGCAATAATAATGAAATTCTTTCGATTAAACGATTCACTCAGTCTAGTTTATATAAATATTAAGTACTATCAACATTCTTTTTTAAATTTTATGCCCCTTTTTAAATAAATTTTAATAAGCAAAAAAAAAAAAATTTTCATTCGTCAATTCCTATTACAAAATTAAATTTTATCAATAGGATCAAAAACGTAAAAACGGGACAAAAAGTTTAAATATTTTTACATTTTGTTCCCCATCATAATGGCGAAGGTAAACGAGGACGTAGAAGAACATCTACATTATAATTAATTCAGAATATCAGACAATATAGAGACTGGAGAGTGGAGAGACATAGTTTGAATTATTCACACACGACATAGAAAGATGGAGCATTATGACCGCCAATATCCAATGAGGATATGGTATGAAGATTTTGTCAGATAATTTTTTGTGGTGATTGTAGATATATGTCAAATCAAATAAATTTAATTTAGCTGTACCTATAGTATTTAAGAAACTTCAAAAATTATTAGTTAATAATATTTATAAGTATAAATTAGATATGTCAAATGAAAACCAATCAGATTATTAATACTAATATTGATAAATATTTATAAATTTTGTATTTATAGAGATATTCAGGATCAAAATTTATTGAGTTGTATTTGACCGTGGAAAAGAAATGATGAAATGTATTCGAAACAAAAATGAAAATTTAACGAGAAATCGATAATAGTAGATAGAAATTTATCTTTATTTTATCATACTTACTCATACTTTATTTAAGATATAACACTATATACCTGCTACTAAAATTATTTACATAGGTATCTATATTATAATACATTATATACGCACTCGTGTAACCGCAGCTCATGCTAGTTTCCCGTAATTATCGAGTGCATTATCTGACCATAAATCATATTTTTCAACCATGGACGACTTAAATATTTATATTATATTATTTTATATAGGTACCTAACCTAACCTAATGGTACTACTATAAATGATTAATCCATGTAAACAAACAAACTCATAAGTACCATAGGGGTTATTGGTGCCCACTTAATATTAAAACTAGTTATTATAATGAAATGTCATACATATATACAATGTACAAAATGGCGTTTATTCGTACATAAACATGACGGATTAATCCACCATTTATGTGTCGTAGTGCTCTTTGGTGGCTGATGCTGCCGGCGTCATAACGATGGACCATAGGGATCGTCACGACAGCTACGACAGTTCATCCGACGACAGGACGACAACGGCCACAGTCGACCAGGAAAGGTCAATTTTCGGTGACCCATCGAAGACACGTTTGTCTGCACGTCGCAAAGAATCCTTAGGCTCCGCATCCTTCTCACGCATGCGTGCACACCACAGATAATAAACAACATCTATATTATCTATCCTTGTACCTTTGTACCTACATTTTTATATTAATCATAATATTAAATGTTTAATCTGTGATATGAATTTTGGTGTGTAAAATTCTACTCAATTTAACAATGACAGAATAGATTAACGTTTTAATTTGTATACAAATTTTTTGTCATTCTTATGCTTATTGACGATGACCTTTTTTTCAAACTTGTGGCAAGTGACTAACAATCATTTTATAATGCTTGGAGTCTGTAGTGTGATGGGACCATTTCGAAAACAATTAGGTACTATCCACACGGCATGTTTTAAGAAATTTATTTAAAAATTTGGGTAAAATACATTCTGACGAAAAAAAGAACTTGTATACAAATTGAAATCTTAATCTATTTCGTCATTGTTAAGTTGAATAGAATTTTACATCATAGATAATAAAGAATTAATTAATTAATCAATAAGAATAATTTTTATTATCAATGTTTTACATACAAAATGTATATTATTATGATCACGAACTAAGATATATAATATAAAATAATCTTGGTTTGTTGATAATATAGATTTATTTATTATCAGCTATGGTCTGCGGGCATGCGTGATAAGGACGTGGAGCCTGAGGATTCTTTGCGACGTGCAGATAAACGTTCGAAGACGGCTATAATATGATTGAACGGACCGAAATGGAACAGACCAATATTGTCCTGCTAATGATATGTCCGTAGGTTGCAGTATTTTCGCGTACGTGTTGGGTGTTGGGTTCAGTGAAATAGATGGTACAACCAGCACGGGGAATATGGCGCAAATTACTGCTCTTAACCGTGGATGCTGTGCAGAACGATACTATAACTCGATCTCCAAACTTCAAGCGGCCTACACACGATATGATTTGGTCGGTCTGACTGACTAAATCAGGTGTTGCCTATACAGTCGGCGCGACCTGCGACACGATTTTGTGGCGGTAAGATGGTCGGATGGCCCGGTCACCTGACATCACCCGACAGACTCGACATGATTTTAGTCGGATAACAAATCTACACCCGACCTGATATTACATCTGACTTGACTGTCCGATCAGACGAAATCGTATCAACTTTAGTCCGATTTATCTCGTATGAGTGTATTTATATATACTCGGACATACAACACACGTCGCACGCGAATACAAAAATAAAGTCGTACGATCAAATCCTCACTCGACGACGGTACGCGTTATACGGACGTGACAGAAAGATGGTAAATACGACGACCGGAGAACCATCGCAGATAATCTTAAATTTCGGATTACAGGGACTCGATAACCGTCACACGCACGCGCACAAACCATATTGTGGTGGTTGCAGGACTCTGAATGTTCTATCATCGTCCATCGTTGCCTATATATATATGTGTACACCCGACAGTAATCGGATGTCAAATTAAATCATTAATTAATATTATGCTATGTATAGTATCGAACAGACATAATAAACAACGTATTTTAGTACAAAATTACGATAAAAAGTTCCGATCACTACTAATAGTACCTATATAAGAACCACCGATGAGAGCAAATGTCGCAATATCTCAGTACAAGAAACACGATTATCCCGATTGAACACTAAATTGTAACTCCATTTTTAAGCAGAAATTATAAATAAATCAAATGAAAACAATTAATGAGATTAGATTATTCACCATGTATGTTTAATGTTTATATACATATTATATTCAATATAATATACCAATGATCTCGAATGTCACTCCGTTTCGCTTCAATCAAAAATATCCCCCGATTTGCTGTGAAACACCACTTCGCGTCGGGTAGGTAACAGGTTAAATAGACAATTAGGATTATAAAAACAACTTAAAAAATTATAATAATTAATTTAGATAGTAAGTTTAGAGTAGTTAGTTTATATTTATTTATCACTATTAATTAATTATTATTATGACAATCTCCAGAATGCATAGGCTAATGTCATATTATCCGACTAATATCAACATTATCCAAATGTTAACATTACCCGTGATATATATATCCCAAAAATGTCTTAGTCTAGTGAAAACCTAGGACTAATATACTTCACTCCTATCCTTCCTCGAGTGTCTTCTGTTACTGAAGTATTTGTTTTAATAAGGTTTTTCCAAAACAACTACAATAATAAAAATTAAATTAAAATAAACAGCGTTGTAAGACTATACTATCTCCCTCGCTCCATTTAGAATCTAATAGATTTAAAACCACTCACAATTTCCGATTACTTGAAATATTATTGAAAATTACATTCAAAAGTGTATTACCTACCCATGAGTATATTATTAAATTAAATAAAAATATAATTTTTATATTTAAAAACCATTTTATTGACTTTCGATAAATATAATCTGAAAACTTGAAAAATCCTAAATTATTCTTCAATTGGTTTTTATAACTACTATTTAAATACCTAGGTATCTTTTAAAGTATGAATATTGTAAAGCATAGGTGAACTGAAATTAGTGCATCTATCCAGAGCTAGAGTTAATATTTGTGAGAATATTTTGAATATATATTCTATGAAAATACACGAGTAATTGCACAATTTGTATTGATTATCGAGTTTGATATTTTTCGATACGATACCTATCGATTACATTTAAACATTTATATAATCCTCGCTTTTTAAAATTATATCTTTTTTCGTTCACTATATATTATAATGTTTAAACATATTCAATTGAAAACATATTTCATAATTGTTTAAAGAATGACTTAAATTGAAATGATAAAAAACAAAAACACTCGAGTTTTATAGCATTTCATATAAAAAATAAAATACAAATTATTTTGTATTCACTATCACTATAGAATGAACTAACTGCAGACTAAATAATATAAACACTAGTCTTTATAACAAAGTATACATTATATACGTTGTACTCGTATAAACTTAATACATATATATAACACACGTGGTGCAATAAAAACCTTTTTATTCAATCACAGTAAATAAAAACGAACCCCTTTTCCGAATGTAGTTTTAGTAATCCCGCGATAATGTCAGTGTGCACTGTGCGTACTGGCTTACTGTACTTAATAGAAAACATTTTTTTAATGTCACTTTGTTAAATTATATTATTATGCGTAAGTTTATTTTGGGTTCGATGACAGAGATCAAGCGATTGCTTGCTACCGTAGTTCATTAAATTATATTATATACGAAAATATATTATTAATAATTCACGTTTCACGTTATCACTGAAAATACAATTTAAAAATAATAATAATATTTATAAAAATAGTATGAAGAATCACAAAAAATATATACATTTTTGTGTGTCTTTTTATGAATATAATACTTATACTAAATACAATATATACTTAACATAATCATAAAAAATACAACGCAGAAAAATTTTAAAAAATCAGCTATATTTTACTGTCGATATGATTTTGTTTTCCTGTAGAATTTTTCTTAAAATATTCAGCCCTATCGATAACCGTTAATTACAATATATTATTTTAGAATTACAACTAATTTGTACAATTGGTTGAGCCACCCTAAATGATACTTCTGACATGGGGGTGCCGAGGTACCCTGCCACATTGGGGTAACGCACTTCTTCTGATCTGATGCTGACTTCAAAAATTAACACACACTATAGTCAATAGTCTTTAGTCTATACTATCATATGGTTATATTACGATAGTATATAAAAATGTATTTTTATTTATTTTTTGATGTTTTTGATGGGTATCGAGAATTACTGAATGTCTATATTTTTCGTCAAAGATTTTAACAAAAATAATACACAAACGGGTAAAAAATAAAACAGAAGAAAATTTAACTGAAATTCAATTTGGGTTTTGAAATAATAGAGGAACAAGAGAAGCAATCCTGTGTCTTAGATTAATTATAAAGAAAATGTTTAGAATAAATAAACCCATATATATATATATATATATAAATGTATCCTTTGTACACTTAGAAAAGGTACAATGTGAGATGGGAAAAACTTTTCCATATTATGGATAAAATAGGCATAGACTTTAAAATAAAAGACCAATACATAAATTATATATTGATGAAAAATCTGTGGTTAAGGGTGAATATGATGCATGTGAAGAGGCTAAAGTACAAAGAGGAGTAAGACAAGGGTGTAATTTATCACCCACAGCATACAATTTGATAAATTTCTCCAATTGGTCGTGTGCTTAGATCATAACGAAAATATACAGTATCAATAACAGATACTACAATGTTGATCTATGTAGTTGTAAAGTTATAATAGCTATGAGACAACTATCTTCGGTCTGCCCTACGTATTACTATGCAGGGCACGAATATATATATATATATATATATAAGTTATATTCAAATTTTAAAATAATTATTTTTACCATTTTTCGTATCATAATTTGTGAGCATGTAAAAAAAACAGTTAGGACAGCGCACTCTGCTAGCGAACTAAATTCCCGGTTTCTAAACGTATTTTAAACAATAATTTAAAAATATTATAAAATAGAATGAATAATATCTATCATCCTTGTGTAAACCAAATCAACAATCGTGACTATATGTACGGGTAGACGGACAGACACAGGGGTGGGGGGGATATAAGGTGTTTATATACTTATGGTTAAAAACCTAAAGCTAAATGGTGGAAATCGTATATATATTGGTACGATAGTGGACACATTTTTCTGTACAATTGGTGAAAAATTTCAAAATGTAAACATTGTAGTGCCAATATTAACATAATGCAGGAATAGGTAAATATCCAATTTTCGGCGGATTCGTATATTATACCTATTCATTATAATTTACAACCTTATATTACTCGTGTTGTATAATATAATAAAAATTTTATAGTAGGTATATCTTAACCGGCTCGGTGGTGGTGATAGTGTATATAAGATTGACAACCAAAAGAACGTTGACCCGTTTGAACTGCATATCGTGAGCTGGTCCTTAATGACATTGACATTGAATGTCCGGGGAGAGCATTGTCGTGATACTGTAGCGATATAATATATTATGTGCATTATAAAAAAGGACGAATAGCGTAACATATATATATATATATATATATATATATATATACATATAAAATAATAGAAACTATATTATATTCGTGTGTATAAGTATAGACTTTTAGACCGATATAATGATAATATTCGACCAAGACATTTTATTATATTGTGTACATACCTACCTCTACAATACGCATCGGTGTTTATTGTGTATACAGCAAGTACCTAATATCGTGTAACAGTAACAAGTTCGTTATTAAACCCGAATTTCGAACACGAGTTCATTTCAAATTGACAGTCTCGTCCGTAGACGTACAGAACCAGTATAATATTTAGGAGCATAACACAGTATAAATAGACCCGTGAATTGAGTTGTTCCATCCCAGCTCCATTAATATATCTACCCCCTCATCCCAAAAAAAAATATGTCTATAATCGCATGGGAACTATTCATAAATATCATCAAAAATCGCAAGAAAAGACCTAACGTCATGAACTTTAATATTATTTTCTTGATAATTTTATTTAGATGGGAAGGTATGATTTTCGTTCTTAGGTTTCTAAACATACTACGTTGTCTAGAAACCTGTATATATCCGTCGTGTCCATCGGTCTACCTGCAGCCTGGCTTAAAAATACAGTTAAATACTTTTTAAATACATATTTTAAAATCAATTTTACAGTAAAACCGGGTTTAATCAATTAAATTCGGATATATATAGTGTAGCGCACTCCATAAAAATGTATCGATTTTACAACTAAAATAATAACTAAAAAACCATCAGAAGTTTTCCCGTTTTCTGAACCACTCTGAAATAATTAGAAATTTAAAACCTCGGTTATGTGTGATTTACTTGGTATTGCTGTGATAAACATAAGTGTTATCATACAAATTGTTTTAATTATTAAATCAACCGATTTCAAATGGCAAACCGCAGACCCACGTCATAATATGTGTACATATTAATAATGGGTAGATCTACTATCTAAATTAGACCCTTTGTTTGGCTTGGAACACCAACTCAAAAATAATCGAACTAATTTATTGAGTCTATTTGCGGTTCGGTTCAAAAGTCAAACTTATAATTAATTTAATAAATAAAACATTAAAAAACGGTTCCTATAAACATGCGTAATATATAGATGAACTTTTTTACAATTTTGAAAACTATACATTTTATTGAGGCACAATATATATTTTTGGACATATCAACCCCCTACGTTTCCCTTTCTCATTTTTCGGTAGACAACACTATATAATAGTCTTCTGTCGCCTATCGTAGATTAAATTTCGTTTATTTTTAAAAAGGAGGTGGTTGTAATTAAAAAGTTTTAAGCGAAGAAACCACATTTAACGTCTCAGAAAACGCATATAGGACAATGATAAGCCATAATAAACTATTGACCGTATCATTAAAATATCATCGTTACTGTATAATATACACGCTATAAAATATAAGAAATTAATATACCCTGGTGAGCATATGTACATATATATTTACGCAGTGTTATAGTATATAATAATAGTATACGCATAGTAGGCATGAATATTTAAATTATTGTTTTCGTGTCGCATATATTATATATATCTGTAAAAAGTGTATAATAATATAGGTATATATATATATAGGTAGGTGTACTGTATAAGATTTTAGATAACAAATTATTCGGTCGCGATAACGAATTACAAATTATTGGGCCGGTATGCACGAAGAACTCGTTGACGACGACGACGACGACCGACGACCGAAAATGGGTGTACTTTATTTCCAGTCATAAAATATGTATTTTACAACGCATAGGTATATATATATATATATATATATATATGCATGTACAGTGGTTACTGGTTAGTGGTTACCTCTACGCGCATATCATTTTAAGCTATATATATATATACATAGGTAGGTAATATAATAATATCGTCGTTATTATACCGCGTGCGGTTTCGTTTTGAGACGCCTCCCAACGTAACCGAGTGTAACGGAACTAATCGAGTAAAAATAAAATCGTACACGAATATATGTATTAGACGCTCTAAACTTGTATTTTTTTTTTTATTCCATATATATTCATCATATTATGTATATTATGTAATACACCGATAATGGGTATATCGTGTCGCGATAACGAATATTTATATGTACGGTCTTCAATTGATATAAACGGCAAGCATTCGATTCATGTACCTATAAATAACAATATATATTGTTCGATACCAATATATAGATCGCAACTGTAGTTTAGATTAATTAAGTTGAAAATACTTGAATGAAACACTAAGTATTTTAATAATATACCTACTCAGTGGTCGAATTGGAAAAATAGAAGAAAGGGTGATATCAGGCTTTTAAAAAATGAGCGTCCCCCCAAACCATATAACTGGTATACTATTAAATATTATTAGTGGGGGAGCTGTCGAAATATTTCAAAATAGTGGAGGAGCTCTGTCCCCCTACGTACCCCCTCCCCCAATTCGAGCACTGTACCTACTATATAGTAACATAATTCATTTTTTGATTAAGTCAAATTTTCAAAATGTATA
This sequence comes from Pemphigus obesinymphae, assembly GCA_025469235.1. Classification (NCBI taxonomy): domain Eukaryota; kingdom Metazoa; phylum Arthropoda; class Insecta; order Hemiptera; family Aphididae; genus Pemphigus; species Pemphigus obesinymphae. The sequence goes on from JAIPRL010001870.1 coordinate 42,102, forward strand.
GTAGGTACATATTTTCAATAAACCTTGATTTAAGTTAGTCTAAACCAGGGCCGGCTCGAGGTATAGGCGAGCTAGGCGCCCGTCCACTTTCGTAGGGGCCGCATTTTTTGTACTTATTTGAAGAAGTGTGACTGTGTGAGTAATTATACAAGAAAGTTCAAGAGGGTTCTGGTAGAAATTTTATGCGAAAGAGTATACGCGAATTCTAGAAAAAATTAATGGCTTTTTTATATTTTTGAAGCGGCAAAATGTGATTTTGCCTAGTGCACTATTTTTACTTAAGGCGGTCCTGGTCTAAACGCATTCGGTTAAAAGTTAAAAGTATTAAGAGGACGCCGTACACCTAGTTTTTAAGGGGTTTTGTACAAAGAATTTTTAAGAAATTTTAAGGAAAATAAATATACAACAATTTGAATATATTTAAATATATTTTAAAAGCAATTTAAAAATAGTCTTGCGTCAATACTATTTTTTTTTTGTATTGTTATGTAATTGCGATATTTGTTATAAAGTATGTTTACGCATTTTTCATTTTTAACAGCTCGAGAATATCGTTATATATATATAACATTTTTACACGTTTTATTAGTTGTTAAAATATCATTTTTATTTTTATTTTTATCAATAACTATAAATCTTGAAAAAATGAATATATCCAAAAAAGGCTAATTAGGTCGATAGATAATGTTATTAGCTATAAATTGTTTTTTGTTTTGTGTTTTTAACATGTTTGTAAGTTGATAAAAATGAAAAATGCTATTGCAAGGTTTTATTGAAAATTTGAAGGCAGGTATACGTTCACCAAATGTTTAATGTACGATTAGCACTTGGCGAATAATTAAATTATTTAATAGTACATTAAACGAATATTAAATTTAGTGAGCCCATAAAAAATAAATAATTAACCACTCACTAAACTAGTGGTTTGATTTCGATTTACTAAATATTTAAACATAATTTTAGCCATAGAGAAATAATAAAATCTATGGTTTTTATTTACTGTTATATTATATTACATCAAATATTTTGCAGTGATTGTGTCTTGTGATCATTTTAATTTTTTTTTTTTTTTATAACGTATTCGTAATTTAATTCATATTTTAGTTACCACCGGTCACAGAAGTACAGAGAATAATGCATAATATTGAATATAGTTCCGTTATATATACATCAGATTCTGAAAACAAATATTCGTCTTGGCTCTTTGATGACGTATATATAAATGTATTATTTCATCTACCTGCAAAGACCAAGACTCGTCTGAGATCGGTCAAATCATGTTGAGGTATTTGACGAATTTGTAAATGAAAATGCCGTTTCATGTGAAAAACACAAATGATAATCAAGATTTATAAGTGAATTAAAAATGCTGTGATAAGGCAGTTTTTTAGAACCAGATCCGTCGTATGTCGGGTATAATAAACAACAATATATTTAATTATCGTTTATGCAACCCAATCACTTTACTAAATTTATTTAATAATTCACTAAAATACATTATTAAAATTGTTTTAATGATTGGTTTTATGCATCCCGGCAGAAAAAGCGAATGTTTATGCTCCCTCTTCCCCCATCTATAATTATGGCCTCCGTACATTCTTACCAGGAGGGTAAAAACAAATTGAGGGAAAATTGCGTAGCACAACAACCGGTTTTTATATTTCCATTAGTTTTTACTGGGGGTACCTACTCAAATATTTTTATTTATATAAAATACAAATTCAAAAGCTCTAAATATTTTAAATACTTTAAATAACATACCTATAATATAATGTCGAGAACAGAGGGAACAGTTCAGAATAGGTTGTAATATCTATAATATGCATTGCCGGGCGTCCTTAAACTTCACCGTAGTGTGACAAGAAATAGTATGTGTTGCTTGTGCAGGAAGGAAATTTCAGTTCTAAGTGAAATGCACCCCGTGATTGAAATAGCTCACTTTTAATACGAAGACAAAAAAATATAATTTGATTAAATTATATTATGCTCGGAAACCACATAATATATTTTACCGAGGGAGGTAAACGTTGCCTGAAGTGAAATAATAATTGTATTTAAAACATAATGTAATAGGTACAGTGAAAATTGTTAAAATAAATATTCATTGTAAAAAATAATATATAAAAAATAGGGCAAAATCATTTTACTCCAAAAATCAGATTACATTTTTCTCAAAAAAAAAAAAATTCCTTTCCTCCACAAATAAAATATAATTTTCCTCAATTGTCCCTTTTCCTCCAAAATATGTATCTATTTATTTATTTATTTATTTTATATTAAAATAAAATAATTGGTAATACACTATAGTTATTAGTTATTTTATAAAACAAAATATATAAAAATGACAATTACAAAAAAATCAAGTAAAATTTATTTTAATATTATTTTTGAAACTTAGTACATTAACTACCTATTATTTATGAATTTATGACGAATTATTTGTGAAAAATAAAAATGTAGCATTAATAAATTGGTATACCTATAATAATTAATTGGTATATTTTTATTTATTTTTGTCTTTATTAATTATTTCTTCTTTTTCATTATATTAATAATAAGAATCATATAGTATAATATAAATAAATACCTAATAGTGTTTCCAAAAATTTTGGAGGAAAATGGACAACCGAGAAACATAGATATATAATCAGTGGATGAAAATGGAATAGACTTTTTTTGGAGGAAAATTGAAATGGAGAAAAATGAAAACTGATTTTAGGAGGAAAATGGATACGGCCAAAAAATATTTTGTGTTGAGAGTATTTAAACTGGTCGTGTCCGTCAACTATTTTGGAACTGCGTATAATCTTTATAAAGTCAATATTTTAAAATTTTCAACTGCTTACTTAAAACCAATGTTGGGAAGAAATGCGTTCTTTTTTATAGGAACGGAACTAGAACGCTTTCCTTTTAAAATAAAAGAACGAGGAAAATGTCCTATTTATGAGAAACGTGAACGGATTTTTCTCGTTCCTCTTATTATGTAAAAATAGGATTTATATTAATAAATATATTAAGTTATATTAATTATTAAACACACATTAATAATAATTACATACGAGACACGAATATAATACAATATTTAAAATTTTTATATTTTATAGAAATTATCTAATGTTGAGTGTTATATTTAATTATATATGTTATATTATATATGTCACTGTATATTAGTTAAAATTTGAAAATTATTAAATTATAATATATATTATCACAGAATATTCTAAATTAAGATAGATAACAACCAGGAACTAAGATAATGTGACATGTGGGTGGGCATATAGGTTACGAAATCGGAAAAACGGTTCAATGTGTTGAAATTCAAAAATTCAAAATCTATACCGTAAGGTATTTGCGAAATTGTTGTTTGTTATATAATTGTTTCAATTATTTCTTTATTGGTTTTCGTAACAATGAATGTTTCCAACATCTGTACAACAATCGCTGAAAAAAATGATATGAACAAACCTGTGAACTATTTGTTAAGTTTCAAAATTATTAGGTACGCAACGATAATGAATTACAAATAAATTAAAATAATATTTTATTCCAACAGAATGTTTGACTTGGAATGGGATCGAGGGTTTTTTTTCGTACTATGGTACTAAAGGAAATATTGTACTTGCAAAGTGGATTTTGTGTGTCCCAAAGGAAAATATAATTAGTACGGCCAAAAACACAACAACCAACATCCACCGTCGCATATTTCCGTAAGTCAGTTATTGGTATATTTATCTCATACATAATTATGACTTAATAATTAGACTAAATAGATTTAGTGTTATATATTATGCTCTATTGAATTTATGTAGGTATACGAATATTTTAAGTTCACAATATTAACATTAAACAAAAAATAGTCTGACCTAAAACCTATAGTAATAGTTGTCAGATTTTTACCAATATAAAAATGATTTGTCTACGATTATTCTATAGCCGCTGGAATAAAAATCATATACTTTAAGTAGAAAACCAAGTTTTTATACTCCGGTTTTCACGAACATTTTTCGAGGTATGGTATCCTCTTAGTAGTTGAAAACGGGGTATGTACGAATGTATGTATATGTACCTAACTAAATAGTTTATTTTTCGGTCCTTGTTGCTATACTTTTCATTTTCGAGAAAATGTCGTATCGTTTGAAAATACGCGCACAGAGAAGCATTCTATGCAATATTGTAATTACTGGTTATTTTATAGTAGGTGTACATATTTTTAATATAAATGTGATCGTTAAAAAGTGGATATACGTACTATACGTGTATGCAATATAACGTCAATGCGAGAACGAAATATTAGGTATTGTTTATTTATTATTTATTTACGAGTTTCGTAAATCATCAATAATTTTCAAATATATATTCGTACAATCGTACCTATATATATATACTTGCATTATGCATTATACGATTAAATATTTTTACAAATGTCATCATAACATATACTATGTGCTAGAAAACAATATCATAAACGATTGATTATTATACATATTATATGTACCTATACATAGAGAAAATTACGTATAGTGTTAATATATATATATATGTGTGTGTGTGTGTGTGTGTGTGTGTGTGTGTTGTGTGTGTGTGTATACAGGGCGCCCAAATTATACCCCGAGTGTATAAACATCATTTTTGAGTACGTGGGTGATACAGGTAATTTGAATTGAAAGATAGATTATAAAAATGCAAAAGTTTTACTTTTTAGATTTTAGTATTTATTATGATTGTAATATTTAGACACAAGTACGATTCATGAATCACGAGTAATCTTATTTTATAATAACTTAATTTATATAATAAATAAAAAATTTTATAATATAGGTACTTCTATATATGAATCTAAAACATTTTCCATTCAACTTTCTGCGTTCAACTCTCAATTTATATTTAACTGATAACAAATTGAAATTTTCAAAATACTTATTCAGGCGACGCACTAGTTGTAGATATAACATTAGTGCAATTTTTATTTATGTAGTGTAGGAATTCGATTAAATTGCATTTAGCTCACAATAACTTATCTAATACACCTGCATTTTCATCTCAATATCCATGTTCATATTTCAACCATCATCATCATCATCATCATCATTATCATTATTATTCTCTATGCACCCATATACCCGTATACAAGTATACAACTAATAAGTATAGTAGTTACTCCAATTGAGAAATTTTACTGAAGGTTTTTTATGCATTTAAAATTTTATTCCAATATTGATGGGTAACTATTGTATACATTTATTTTTTTTTTTAAGGTAATATTATCATTAATATAATCCTAATTATTATTTACTCACTCTTTAAGGAAACTGTTATCCGAAGTAGGTATATAACTTAGAATAACTAAAAAACTACTTGTTCAAATATTGATTTTCTTATATAAGAAATCGCATGAATAATTCATATAGTATAACAGAGTGGTTCCCACTTGAGAAATATAACTTTAAATCATCACATGACCTTTTTTTATGTGATAAAAATTAATGCATTATGGAATAGGTACATACATGAATATTATATATAGAGATATTTTCTAATATTTTATATTTCAGAAAATTAAAATTAAGTTAGAAATTATGTAAATTATCACCATTTGTTGAAAAAAATTATATTCATATGATCAAATATGACCATATTTAATATATATATATACGTCCTCGTCATGGTGGCCTTCAAGACGAGTTGTGTGTAAATTTATCTGTGGGTATGAATGACTTATGTAAATAAAATTGCCTGGAAGGCTTAGTTTTTAATAATGTAAGAAAAACGTTCAAGTAATACGCGTTGAACAACATGCACCAGAAACACTTCTCTCCCTTGTCGATATCACTAGCGACACGTCAATTCTACCCGCGATTTTAGACTGTTCTATTATCTAGATGTACCTAAATAACTAAAAACATAAAAAATAATATTATGAAACTTAAATTAAATTTACTTATTATGACACCAAAAAATATTTCACCTAATAATGTACCCATAAATAATAAAAAAAAAATACATCAATAAAAATAATAAAAATATAATATTTCTTGGCTAAATATAAAAATGATATTAAAAATATTAATTTTATAATAATTATTATTATTCTAACTTTATAAGACATTATTTGAAAAACAAATTGAATTATCCCCCAAACAGAATAATTTGAATTTAAGCACTATATAATTATTAAAATACATAAATTATAAAACTAGAGTAACAAAATATAAAAATTAATCCAAAACCTAATAAAACTTAGACCAACAAGTTGATAAAGAAATCAAAAAAAAAAAACTACAGAAATTATATTCTTTAATATAGAGGAAATTACAAAAATAAAAATTTAAGCACATGAATATTATTAAGATAATTAATTTTAACTTTAAACCATCATCGATCGGTTATAAAACATGATTTTATAAAAATGCATTATATTCTTTATGTAATTGTATATATCTACCCTAATATTTCGAGTTCTATAAAAACACAACTCTCAATATAACACAATTATTTATCAAAATAATTAATTAGCTAATGAAATTCAGGCATAAGTATTTATTTAATTATTTAATTCTTTCTTTATAAAATAAATTATAAATTAAGAGATAAAAACCAACCTGACTTACACCGGTTTGAACTCAAATCATGTAAACAGTTAAAGATCAGACAAATCTAATAAGCTTGAAATTTTGAACCAACCTGAGATAAATCATAATTCAACATCGAGGTCACAAAATAATTTTTTAATTTAAAGAAAAATAAATTTAAAATTTAATTTTAAAATGTAATTACGTTGGTACCTATCCCTAAAGTAACTTTTTCTTAAAATTAAAGTTTTAAATTTAATAACTAATAAAATAATATACAATTTTAAAAAAATGTTCATTTATTTATTGAATCACCCCTATAAAATAAATATCAATATTCAAATAATAATCAAAAATAATATTTCTAAGGTTTTATATGGTCTTATTGTTCCTTTAAAAATTTAAGCTTTCATACTTAAAAATAAAATATTGAATTAATAAATAATAAAGTTCATTTTTTTTTATTAAAGCCTGCAATTTAAATTCTAATTACATAATACTACCTTTGCACTGCATAATAATTAATCATTGAGGAAATCCACAAATAAATTAAACTTATACAATTTATTACCGAATTCATAATTTATAATTTGTCAATTATATACAATTAGTTTATACTTTATATTCAATATTTTATAACTATTAATAACCAACCTATATAATTTGTATATTATTATGTTTAACCATAACTGTTGACACATGTTTATAGTATATAATAAAATTAATAATTACACCTAAATTAACATTCAATATTCAATAGGTACTGTGAATTATTTATTTAGAAGTTTAGCGATATTTAACAGGAGACAAGTACATGATGCGGAAATACGATTTACATACGCACTGCTTTACTAAAAAAAAAAAAACAAAAAATACTGAGATTAGGTTTTTTTTTTCATTAGGTACCTACTAAATTAACAATCATTTTTTTTTCATTCATTATATATGCACTTGTCGTGTTCAAAATTTATTAGTCTACACACAAACACCGGAAATTAAAATACGTATTTTGTGGAAAAAACTAAATGTTTATTATATGGTAAATTAAAAACCGATTTCCTTGAAGGGGGGGGGGAGGCTAAACGAATAAAAAAAGAAAAAAGAAATGATAACTGGTAACAGGTATACATAGCGTAATTCAATTTACACACATTGCTTCTATACATTACAAATTATAATAACGAGGAATACGTTTATTTATACACCAAATTAGTTAACAATAATTAATCATATTTTCATTATTCACTAGAAATAGTCCCGTTTTAATAGCTAGTCTACAGATAATTATTAAATTTAAATGCATTATATAAAAATGTCAAGCTAATTCTAAAAATATTTTAAAGTTAAAATATATAATAAATGTAATTATTAATCCGAATTTCGTTTTTTTTTTTTTTTTTATGTTGAACATAATAATATTTATTAAACGAAAAAGAATGTAAAGTAAATAAAAGTATTCTAAAGTGAACATACAGATTCACCGAGAAAACGTATCGTTTAATTTAATACGTCTCTAATATATACTTTGCGTTGCTGTGGCTATACGCTATGCAATGAAAGGAAAGAAAGAAAGAAATATGTTTCACTCGAAATCGTTTTTTACTGTAAAGTTAGTGAATGGACTATATTTTTTATTTATCCGTTTTCTACATAAACATAAACATCAGATTTTGTTTTATCGACTATGGAGCATACTATTTCTCATATGTCCCAATGATACCATCCGCGGGCCGCTGTGATATGTCCAAGACAAGCGCGTAATTTTAAACTTACGAACAGGCAGTCTATTGTCTATAATTGTATGTTTGTTGTGTACAAATCATAAATATGCGACATATTTTTAAACAAACAAGTGAAAATAGTAATATGTGTAAGTGAAAAATTGTCATAATAAAATATATAGTAATTTATGAGATGTATATGTTAAAAAAAAAAAATTTTCATTTTTCATTCTAAAAAATATTGGGGGGAGGATAGGGGTGAAATTTTATGATTATATTTTAATATACTATTGAAAAAAACTTAAAAAAATAAAAAAAAAATTTTCTTAAAAAAAAATGCTAGAATCCGATTGCAGCGCCACCTACCGGGCCCAATTGTGAATCTAAACCATCCAGGGACCCACTCAAACACGCACAGAAAAATTCATCAAAATCGATCCGACCGTTTAGGAGGAGTTCAGTGACATACGCATAGGGTTATCCTAGCTGGTCTTAACTGTTGAAGTTTGAAAATAATGTATTGATGTTGTTGAGAGGACGGGGAAGGATTCGAGGGAGAGCGACGTGACGATCGCCCTCTCCGTGGAATCTTTTTTTTTTTTCATCATTATTCGAGGAGTATATAATTGATATTTAGAAAGAATTAGCCGCATTATTCCATAAATATCCCTATTCCTTTACCCCTAAGTGAACTTGAGATCCGCTCCTGCAGTGCGAGAAATATTGCGAAATTCGGTTATTTCTAATATTTGTCGAAATTATTCTTACGTAAGCTGGTATATCTAACTCGATTTTCAATTTATGCTCCTGCCTGTCAGTGTTCCACAATACATTCCACATACCTATATTATACTCTCATTTTGGACCTATCCTGCGTACTCAGGCGTGAATCTAACCTGCAAAAACACTTTGGTACTTTCCCTACATCACCGCCGTTGTATACTTGTATAGACCCGATGGACAAATGGAACGGCTACCGCAGATGCTGACAGGCTGGCAGTGTTGGGTATAAGTGACTTTTAAAAAGTAACTGATATACGTTACCAGTTACAAAATTAAAAAGTAGTTAGATTACTTTTTCGTTACCTGAATACAAAAGTAATAGCGTTACATTAGTTTTTTTAATTCAAAAGTAACTATAGTTACAATGACGTTATACTTTCAACATTTTTAAATAAGTAAAAATGAAAATATTAAAATAAAATATCAAAAATGTCTTTATTTTTTCTGATAATCTTCGGTCGAATTTATAAAATTCAAAATCATGTCTACTCCTATACTTATTATATAAAATCATACAATCGGTAAAATATCTACTTTTTTCGGATGTAATGGCCGACTATCGACAATTTTATAGACGAATTTATTAGAATGATTTTTATTTTTTATTTATAGACATGTAACGCGTTACTTTACAAAGTTACTTGTAGATAACTAACGTAGTTATACTCTTACGTTACTACAAAAATTAAATAACGAAGTTACTGTTACGTTACTCGAAAAATTAACTACGTTACAGTAACGAGTAACGTCCGTTACGTTACCAGTGGCGCACACTCATTTTCTACAAGGGGTGTCAACACACTTTTACGACATACCCACCACCTATTAAATGTACCCAAACAATTTTTATAAACGAATTTTGTTACTTAAATAACGTGCATAATAGATAATCTTATAGTTTATCAACAAAATATTGGAATAATATTAAGTCTACCACCCACCACCTATTTTTATAGGGGTGTCGACTAACACCCCTGTACCACTCCACTGTACGTTACTACCCAACACTGGGTACTGGTCACCTCAACCCTTAGGCTATCTCCACACCCAACTGGCAACTATACGTAATTTCCTTCCACTCGTTTTCGCCGCGAACATCCGAGATGGGAAAACCCGTCTATATATACCCGTACTATTTTTAGGATTCCTCGTAATTTTTTTATTGACAAGTTTTACGCCGGCTGTCCACCAGATGCGACCTCAATAATCGACGACACAGTCACGAGGTAACCGTGTGGAGGTATTCGCTAACCCAATCCACAGGGTAATATTTTTAAAATTTAGAAATATTAATAATTTTTATAATATTATAGTATATCGTATAAATTCTATATAGCTATCCTGCCAGGTGCGTTACCTTGGCACCCCAATATTATAATTTCAAAAAAATTATTTTACCATTAATTGTACCGTAATTTGTACCAATTTGTACCAAACAATTTCCCAGAGAAAAATCGATTTTTCTTCTGGGGTGCCAGGGCAACGTTACCCCAGCTCCACTTTTTTTACCAGGTAGACTTTTTCATATTTTTCTTTTACCTACCATTAATTGTACGATAATTTGTACCACAAATTTCAGAATTTGTACCAAAAAATTTCCCGGAAAAAAATCGATTTTTCTTCTGGGGTGCCAGAGAAACGTTACCCCAGCACCACTTTTTTTTACCAGGTAGATTTTTTCATATTTTTCTTTTACAATTTTTTCTTAATTCAAGAAATTCAAGAAACTAAAAGTCAAGAAAAATCGATTTTTCTCCGGGAAATTTTTTGGTACAAATTCTGAAGTTTGTGGTGCAAATTAGTACAAATTATGGTACAATTAATGGTAAAATAATTTTTTCGAAATTATAATATTGAGGTGCCAGGGTAACGCACCTCTGCCAGTCCTTATATGGTTAATCTGCCGTTTCATATCCATTAAAAATCGTATCTTTCGTTGTGTTAAAATCGAAATTATTTTTATTCGTGATTTTTGACGTAAAAGTGCATAGAACTTGTCCCATATCGGTCATCACGTCTCACCATAATCTCTTAGCGTCCGTCATGATCCACCGCTATAGGTAAGCTTTTTTATTAATTGGTTTTTAATAAAAAAAAAAAAAACAATACTGCTTTTGACTGGTCGATTAGAGTTTGTAATTACTTGATTTAATCGAGTAAATAATATATAGGTACAGTTGATATTCTAAGTAAATATTTGATGGGGGTTCCAATAGTACATATTAAAATTGCAAATTCGGATCGAGATTACTTAAAATCGGCAGACGCTGAAAAATCAATTAAAAATATTAACTAGTTCATGATTAAGTTCATACTAACTCAATTAATTAATTAACTAATTTACTTAACTATAGAGTTTAAAATTTGATTAATTTGCACTTTTAAACGTTATAATTTTTATATTTATGCAACCTGACAGTATATAGTAGTAGATATGCCTATATATATATATATATACGCAATAAAAGCCCCGGACAAAAATTTTGAAAAGTTCTCTTCATTAATTTGGGGTATGATTCTGAATACCATACCACAATATATACGCGAAGTACAATGGACATATTTAAGTATTTTTTTAAACAAATTTTGAGATGACGTTATAATCGATATAGATGCAGGTATACGAAACGATTTTTATAACTCAATAAAATTGTCTTGGTAAAAATAAAATAAAGATAATGCGGTTATAAATAAAATGAAGTCATAAAATATAATATTTCACTAATTATTGCATAGGAGGATTACATATTATATTTACGTAGAGTTTTTTTTAACATTTTTTATTTTTTTTTATTATTTACAAAACCGTTCGTTAAATATTTACAGACATTTAAATTAAACCCAAAGGAGTTAAGTGCTCGAACAGAGTAAATACATGTGTACAAATACCCTTAATATTTCGATGAGCACGCAAAGACTGATATGCCAAAAAAAAAACCTATGTATATATATATATATAATATAATATTCCACATAGAGCTGGAGTAAAAAAACAGCATGACGTCACAAGATCATACGTGTTTACATATAGGAATCCCCAATGCAATTCCATTTATTTATTTATCTTTATTAGGTATCTGTTTATTCGACGAAAATGAAAAATCAAGATAATTTTCAGAAGTCCGTGTGTTTTTATAAATATTCATTTAGGTTGCATCGTATAAAAATACATTTTAAATATAGGTAATACATGTATGAGTCGTGTATTAAAACACCAGAGTATACAATATAGTTGCAGTCTCTCACAATACAATAGGTACTTACCGCAGTTTCCTCCCGTCCTTATTGTCGGTGCCGTATTTAGAAAATTTGGCAACAACCGTTTAGACGCCTCAAAAAATGAATGACCTTTTCTTAATTTTTGTTAATAATTTGTCGATGAATAAAAACGTTCTCAAATTTTTACATAACCATTGTCATCAGGTTGATACCTATTATAATTTAATTAAAATTGTGAAAAATACTACGAAAGTCCTACGATTTTACATTCATTAGAGATATAAAAACTATAGTATATATAGATACCTACCACTAGCGCCCATAGGGTAAATTTTAGGGGGGTGGGTACAAATTAAAATAATTATAATATTTTTAAATTTACTACCGGTTTTAGCAATAATCCAATATTAGGTAATTTTTATTACGTGTCATGTCCTTCCCCTGAATCCATAGGTATAGATAAAATTCTATATTTACTGATTTGGTCTTTCTAAAGAATCATTTAGTCAAAAAAAAAATAGAAAAATTGACTTATTTATAACTTTTTTTAAATATAATATTTAGATAACTAAGAATGTTATGATTTAACTTCCAATGGTTGGGTTATGATTGGATTTTTAGTTCTGGAAAAATATGATTTTTAATGTACCTAGATTTTTTTGATTTGCATTACAATTCCAATACTGTTTCGTTTTTTTTTGAGATAATTCAATTTGTGTCAATCCCAACCCATAAAAACATCCTGTGCAGTATAATAAATAAAAATCAATAACTGAAACATATAAAATAATACATTTAAATTATAAAGACTATTGAATGTAAAGGTAATGTAGTGCAGTAATACAATTTAGAGTTAGTTTAAATATTATCAATTTTCAAATAAAAATTGTAAATTTCTCTTTTAATACCAAATTTATCAATTATTTTATGAATATATTCAGATTTTTTAATATTGTCATCAAGTTTTGCTTTATGAACACTCATCATACATAACCCGTCAAGTCTTTCTTCACTCATTGTAGGTCTTGTCCATGTTTTCACTTTCCGTAATGTACTAAATAATCTTTCTACTGTACAAGTTGTTGGTGGCAATGTAATATATATTATTATACATTGTTTTACCTCAGGAAAAACTTCACATTCCTTTACTAATTTTATATAATCTTGCATTATATCATCTATATAAGTTTGTGACTTCAACTTCCAATAGTCAGTAAAAACTGTCACGGTTTGCACAGAACATTTCAGAAGCGACTCAGGTCAGAAAATAGAGAACCGTATGGCGTACATAACCATAGGAACGGTTTACAGTTAACGATCCCCACCACCATCCAGCCGTCAAAAAAGAGATTACAATTCACAGTTACTACGCGTCATCTTAAATTTGAATTCCGAGTTTGTTTTTGTTCTGTGCCGCACAGTAATTGATAAATCGCAAAACATGATTCTTTTCGGACAAGTTGTTGGGTGACGTTTACTTAGATCTTCGGTGAACTAGATACCCATGCGTTCAAAGTAGCCGGAACGGGAACAAAAGATTTTGAAGCTCATGTCGTATCCGAGTTTTGATATTTCATTATGATTTATGTACGAAATGCAACATTTTACAAATTCAGATAAGGAACAATGAAAAAAATCCATATAATAGTGACAATGGTGGTTACCCTAATCACATATCTAATATTTTCATACTGATAATATCTTAAATAAATTACCCAAATTGTTCACAGAAATTTTGTTTTACATGGTTTTTGAAATTTTCCAGGGCGGCATGTCTCCCCCTGACCCCCCCCCCCAATGGGCGCCTATGGTACGGAGTAAAAATTAGCCGAACCCTATGTTACACGATCTAAACATAGATATCTAATAAAAAAATATTGGTATAAAGTAATAAAAATTGATATTTTTTATTGCATTTATTTATTATTATTAAAACAGGCAAAGCCTAAAAATATAAAACAGTACAATTGTTTGAATTATAGTAGAAACTTAATATATATATAAAAGAATAATTAAATTTAGATGAAATCTTTAAATAAAAACAGAAACGATTAATAGTAGAATGATGGATTAATTAAACATTAGAATCAAGGCTTAATAGGTAAGGAATCAAGTAAGATGGAATAAGGAATTTAACTTTTTGCTTTGCTTGTGGGACGGCCGTAGGCCTATTTCCTTATTTTAGGCGTGGGCCTTTTATAAGTTTACTGATATGATTGTCGAATGAGTAGTACACAGTGAAATTTTAAAGTATAAAAGGGAGATAAGTTTGTCGGAGTTAAAATTATTAGTTCAAAGGTTTAAAAAAAAGGAAGGTTAGCTACCGACATGTCTGCAGTCAGCAAAACTAGTAAGCTTATAGGATAAGAAAATAATCATGTGGAGGACGAATGATATTGAAGGACCAAACAACTTGAAAATATAACTTTAGTTATTATTATAGTATTGAGTGGGACTAAAATAAAGATACCATTAAAAATATATGGAGAATTCAAACGTGATTTTTCGAATATCAATTGAAACTTGCGATTTTATTTTAACAAAAATTAGTCATTGTATTAGGAAAAAAACTTTGTTTTGACATATTTTTGGGAATCAAACTTGTCATGATGGTATGAGAGCATATGAGTATCATTAGTTATCATATAGTTTTTAGAATACTTTTTAATAATATTCCATATGTCCCTGTATTTGAGTCCATATGGTACCTATATCTATATTTACCTATATTAATAATATATAAATTATACTTGTAGAAAGCGATCTACCACACAGTCACTATTTACTATTTATGACCGCTAAATATATTTCATGAGCTTCGAGTGTCAAAATTCGAACATGTTCGATTTGTGATGCTGATGCTTGCCGCTCATTTTCAATTTAGCACTCCAATTTAAATTATATGGGATCAATTTTTTTTCATGATGCAACGTTGGATGCTCAGTGCATGTGACCTAATTTGAATAATAGTAATATTTACCTGGAGGAAATGACAATCATAGGGTGATTTAATTTGTAGGAATAATTTAATATCTATAACATTATCTAATAATGATATATAAATGGTAGGTTGACCAAATACCAACACTTAATTTAATACTAGTGTGATGATTATTTAGACAGTGCAACCTACTGAAGGTTAATTATAAAATAAGTCTCATATTTTTATTATAATTACAATTTGAATGTGTTTTATCTGGTAATAGTATAAAATAAATAATTATTTTTATATAATTTTTAGCACTCATGAGGAATGCCAACTCTGGTGGAAGACCAATTTATGTTAATCCAAAGGTAAATAAATAATGTTTATTCGTGAAACATTGATTAAATAAGCATACATTATGTAACATGAAGTATATTTCAAAATTCAAAGTAAATCATTATTGTTATCATCATTATTTATATCATTAATTTTAAAAAGATAAATATTTCTATTAGTGATAATAATTTTGAAATATTTATATGTCATATGGAAGTATTGTGTTACAAATAAATTTATTTTACAAATTTCATACTTTTTCCTTTAAATATATAGATATTATTTTATAGTTTTTTAATTTTTATGCTGACGTTTTGAACCCATTATTGGTTCTATCTTTAAAGTATAGAAGTATGTTCATTATCTCGTTCAATGTTTGGAATGATCACTTGAAAATTTAATTAATTCACATTCAATGTGTAAATTCAATGTTCATGTTCATATTTATTTTTAAAGAACACATACATTATTTTACATTTTTCTTTTATTTATCCATATATTATAATATATTACCAATTTATATAAACTATAATTATTATGGTAAGATTAGGTTCATACCAAAACATTTGACTTCCATATATTTTTATGATTGTTTATAAATTTAATTTTAATAATTAAAAAATGTTTCAAATTCCTTAAAATATAAATGTTATTTATGTTCAGTTACAAAAAATCAAGTAGCAATTATATGTCATTCACAAAATATGAATGTAAACATGTGTTTTTTTTTACCACTGATTTCCCCCTGCTACATACATTACATAAATTTAAAATCTAAAAGACAAATTTTGATTTAACCATTATTATTACATATTTGAATTAACATTCTAAATTAAATTGGATTTTACTATTATTTTTTCAGGTACTAAATGTTAAAAAATTAAGCCTCCTAAATCATTCACATTTTAGAAGTTCTGATCTAGGATAGTACAAAAATAAATTTTTTGGCTGGCACTCATAAACAAATGTAATGCATATAATAATGTTTTTTCTTATGCATAATGATCATTAACAAAATATATTATATAAAAACTATTGCTTCTTATTTTATTATTTATATTATATTGAATTTTAAGTATTATTTTTTCATCTATAAGTATACAATAATTTAGCAACATAAAATAATATAGTTTTTATTTTTCTGGCAAGTCACTACCTATGTTATTAATGAGTTTTAAAATATAAACAATGTATATATTTTTTTAAATACTTAAATACATTAATAACACTAGATTTTTGTAATAACAACAAATTAAATGTTATGTTACTTGTTAACATTAAATTTGTAAAACAATTCAGTGTTTAATAAATACAGTATTGTGTAAGTTTTAGTTCATGGACACAGAAAATTGTTGCATTAACCCATTCATAATATTATGCTATTTTTTAATATTTTTACAATTTATTTTATCTTGTAAATTTTATAATTCAATATCAGTAATTTAAGGATATTATATTAATATTTAACAGTAATTAAATGTTTTAACTTAAAATATAATATTTGTTTTTATTAGATGTATATGAATATCGTTAATAAGTGACTCAAAAAGAACAATAATTTTATCGATTATATTATATATATTATAATCAATCATAGGCATAACTTTCTTTCATACCACTCATAATTTTAATAAATAATATTATAGGTATAGTAATTGTTATTAAATGATTAATTAACAACATTTATGTTGAAGTATTACTAAAATTATACTAATAGAAATTTGTAACGGACAATTTAAAACTTATTAACATTACGTCAGTACATGTTTGTGTACTAATCAATAATCATACAGAACATCATTCTAAAGGAACCTTGACACCGGTGCAAGATTCAACCTAAAAGCAGGATAAAATTGTAAGATTTTGAAAAGTCAGATTTTAATTCTGAAAATTGTTCTTAAGGTCCCACACACTATAGCGGGACAGGAACGGACGGTAGCAGGAATGACAGTGATAATTGTCCGCACACATTGTAGCGGTAGCGGAAACGGGAAATAGTATGTTACGTAAATAAAATAATGTTTTATATAATAAAAATATGTATTATTTGTTTATATACATTCAAATATTATGTAAAATACATTATTTACACATACCTATTTATAATTTATAAATAAATTAAAAATTAATTAATTTAAAAAAAAGTTTTCACACTCTTATAAAAATAAATAAATATATATTAGAAAAATAAGTAATAACCATATATATTAATATAAAATTAGTATATAACTATTATATTTTTATAATATATAAGTATTTATTTATTATTTATATAATTTACATACTATTTTGTACACATGGGTATATGTATGACGTATGTCTTTAAAATACTATTATCATACTAATCATTATATTATTACATACCTAGGTAATATGTTCACTTACAAACAATATAATACCGATAGATATTTATTTTAAAACGAGTTTTTGGTACACAAACATATTTATGAAAATACATTTAAATAATTTAATTATTTAATTATAATTGCATTAATTAATAACGTGCATTGAAGAAAATATATGATAGAGTGAAAATCATATAGCACAATAGAATTTACTGCTCGGCGGTAGCAGGAAAATGAAGTATGTGACGGTTTTTGTAAAAACCACCGGGCGGTATATTATCCCGTTGGCCGGTTACCGCCGCAGGATGAGTGCATAAATTGCGATTTTACGTTTACGTAACGATTTTTCTGCTACCGCTGCGTTTCCGTCCCGCTACCGCTACAGTGTGTGGGGACCTTTAATTCATTAATCTGTCTACTAGAAATCGATCGATCTGGCCATGTTATAGGTATATCGTTAAAAAACCTTTTTTTTAAACAATGATTATATTTTAGTTTTTAATAATAAAGAAAAGTGCTGGCAAATTAAAATTTGACTTTCCAAAGTTCCACAATTTAATCCCACGTATTAGTCTTTCAGATGGAAATAATAGTAAAGATTTAAAAATGCACTGTCGTAAACTGTAAAGTAACGCTAACATGAAGTATTACGACAGGTATTAGAACTACCATCATAATATCACAGAATAATAATTTACAATGTTTCAAAAACAAGTTTTGTATACCTAGTACCTACCTACCCACATAACCAGACGTGAATGCCGTGGACCGGTGAATGTCTATTTTATTTATCTATATTTTTAATATCTATTTCATTTTTACAATAATAATAATAATTTTATTTTACAATTATCGTATACTCTCGAGTTTATATATAATTTCTTACAACAACAAGTAATTCTAGTAAATTTATTTTTATAATAATATTATGTTTATTATTTACAGCTAAAAAATATTTCATTCATATTAATAGGAAATGGGTATATTAAAAAGAATTCACCGAAACCTGAATTTTATACATTACTAATGAACATACTAAATGTTTTGACTTGACGCCTACCCCTTGTGCATAGACTAGCACAGTCCCACTCCTAAAAAAAAGGGTGTTAGTACGCATTTCTATTGACGTTTTTGCTTATAACTCGCTAACTGTTAAAATACTCTTTAGGTCAGCATATTTATGTGAAGTTACTTTTAGTAAATTAACATTTATTAAAAACAAATACAGAAATCGCTTGAGTGATTTATAATAATAAATTAATAAAATTAATTAAATCATCCAAATAATACATTTGAATGGTCTACTGCGGTTGTCAACTTTAAAAAAAAAGATCATAAAAAAACCAGAGGTTCCATCCATCAACGTCAAAATGAGATAAAATCAAATAATAAATATACTATGCTAATAAATTTAATGAGTAGTACCTATTATAGGTCTGCACGGGCCGGGATTTTCCAGCTCGGCCCGGCCCCCCAAATTTTTTTTCAAAATCCGGCCCATAATGTGTTTTTTAATTTATAAGCCTAGCCCGTAATGGATTTCAATTATAAAAGCCCGGCCCGGCCAGGTTTTAATTTTAAAGAGCCCGGGCCGGCCCGTGCAGGTCTTTAGTACTTATACATTTTTTGTAAAATTATAACTATAATATTTTATTTTTTGAATTGATTATTATCATTTTGTCAATTAATATCCTTAAGGAGCCGCAACACAAATGAAAAGTCGACCTAAAAACGTGACAAAACTGTGGGACTTTGAAAAGTCAGATTTAAATCCTGAAAACTGTTTTGAGTTCATCAGTTTGTCTTCTAGAGATCGATTGAGGCGTTTATTTTTATTTTTAGCCGTGTTATTTATCATTAAAAATCAATATTTTTAAACATTGATTACATTTTAATTTGTAATAATAAAGAAAAAAGGCAGGGCTTGAAACCGTAAAAAATATTTCAGTTTTGATTTCGATTACCGGTTTTACAATTTTTTCTGTTTCGATTTTGATTTGGAATACCGATTTCAAAATATTTCCATTTCAATTTTGACTTTGTATACCGGTATTTTATATTTTCGATTTGAAATACCGGTTTCAAAATATTTCGTTTTCGGTTTTGACTTTATATACCTTTATTTTACATTTTCAATTTGGATTTGAAATACCAGTTTCAAAAAATTTCGTTTTCGGTTTTAACTTTGTATACTGGTATTTCGCATTTTTGATTTCGATTTAAAATACGGGTTTCAAAAATGTTGGTTTCGGTTTTACTTTAAATACCAGTATTTTATATTTTTGATTTTAAATAACGTAGTTTTAATTTTTACTTTCACACCGATTTTTTTTTCGTTTTATTTTATTCATTAGATTTTGATTTTGATTTAATTTATGTTTAGATAATCTTGATTTTTGTTTTATAGTTTTTATTTTGCTTGCAGTGGTGTGAAAATGTTTATATACCTACGCTCCGTGGACCATGATTATAGTTACATACCTACTGGCTACTTAATATTATAGAAATTATATTATGATATTTCTTGTCTTGATCTGATATAGTATTTATTGATTTTTATTTTTTTTTAAGCACATATTATAAGTAGCGAGTACCTACTATATTCCAATTAGAAGGTAACTTTAAATCGTTCTTTCAATAACATCGAATGTAAATCATGTGTTTGGGTAAAGTTATTTATTACTATAGCTTAAAAGTTGAAAGTACCTACTAAATATTTATACTTAAGTAGATATTTTGGGAAATTTTTTGTATTTTATTCATCTATATAATTAATCAACATTGCTGAATTGAACATGTGGAGGTATAAAGTAATTATGGAAAACATAACTCTCCTCTCAGGATTACATGTTTTAGATATTTGTGAATTTGTGATGAAGAATTTTATCCCAATTTTTACATGCTTCTTGAAATATTCTGCATATTGCCAGTTGTACTTATCTACTGCAACGACAACACGATCATTTTCTTCTTTAAAAAGGATTAAGTCCTATCTTAGTAATAGTATGACGACTATAGTATAGTATATTAGTTTATATATTTCGGTTTCGATATATATTTCCAATACCGTTTTCTGTTTTTTTTCGGTTTCGGTTTTGATTTTTAATACCGTTATCCGTTTTTTTCGGTTTCTGTTTCGATTTTCAATACCATTATCCATTTTTTCGGTTTCGGTTTTGATTTCGATTTTGTAAAGGTTTTAACCGGTATATGATACCATTTTCGATACCGGTTTCAAGCCCTGAAAAAAGGTTTGGTCGATCCCTAGAAGACAGGCTGACATATTCAAATCTGTTTACAGACTGTAAATCCAACTTTCCTAAGTTCTAAAATGTTGTCATGCTTATTGGTCTTTTGGGCGGAAATTTCGTGATTAAAAAACAATAAAAAGTGATGCGGGTACGGGACAATTTTTAGATTAATTTTAAAATGTATTTAAATATTTCTAAATTATTAATTTTTATTTTTCATAATATTTCTAAAACATTGCCTATACAAAACCCCTTAAAAATTACAGGTGTTGCGGCCTCTTAAGGGGGTTCGAGTCGGTCATTTTTCAAGGAGTATTATATAGGCAATTTATCGTACATGATAAAATTTTAAATTCAGAATTTAATGCAGTTAAAGAGTTCATTGAAGTTAATAAAGCTAATAATAAATTAATAAATACACTCTTTGGGCTTGTATCTATATCCGTATAGGTTAAATATGAATTGCAAGTGTGAAAATAATGAAAATGAGACCGTATACTAAATCACTTTTTGAACAGAAAGTTGCTTTCCCTGTGACAAAATATTAATTAAATATTTATAAATATAAATAATTGACATAATATTCTTTGACATCATTTCTAGGTTTTAATCGAGGCGTTTTTCGAAATATAAATTTCCGCTTTAGATATACACAAGTGAACAATTTTTAAAATATGAAAATTTTGTTTAATGATGCCGAAATTGAAAATTCGTATTTCAAAAAACGCCTGGATTAAAACCTAGAAAAGATATCGAAAAATATTATGCTTTTTACAGAATTAAAATCGGATCAGCCAAAGTTGCGCAATTTTGTCACAGCGAAAGGTCTAAAAACGATATTTTTTTGACCGACTCGAACCACCTTAATAAAAAAATGTATGCGGCTTGCAAGTAATTTTCAAAATTAATATTTGGCCCTTCCCCTTCCAAAATTCTAGTTAGGACTGCTGGACTAGAGCTACAGTCGATTACAACCAGTGATCAAATTAGAAAAATAGAAGAAGAGGTGTTTGCGCCGTACCTATTTAATTTTCGGCCATCAGTCGCGGTAACGACGATCCACTATCTCCCGTCCAAACTTCCCGATTAATTAACTGTGAATTGTAATTATTATGTTTTTGTTTTAATTGAATTATTATTGTTATCATGGCCTTCATATTATTATCTTTTTCTCTTATTATTATTTTATTATTTTCGTTAATTATGTACTCGTTGTCGTGTCGTGTTCGCCATTGCGGCAACATTAAAAATCTTTTTCGTCATTTTGCCCGTAGTGGCTTACCCATTGTCGTGATTTTTTGTAATTGTTTAAATTTATTGTTCGTCATATTATGCGGAAGCAAATCATCGTTGTCGTTCACCAAACCTGACGTCAGTTAACACGGTGATCATTCTCTGGAGTCGTTGTTCTCCGGTCGTTCATTATCAGGTTTTTTTCTTTTGTATAATATACCTATCTATGTAAATTGTTATTTGATGTGTAGGCTTTTAGCATAGTTTTTTAGTAATAAGCCCCCCCTTTTCCACATGATTTGTAACTAGTTTTAAGAAAACAGAATACAATTTACTGCATACCTACCAGATTTATAAATTGTGTTTCGTAATTT
This sequence comes from Pemphigus obesinymphae, assembly GCA_025469235.1. Classification (NCBI taxonomy): domain Eukaryota; kingdom Metazoa; phylum Arthropoda; class Insecta; order Hemiptera; family Aphididae; genus Pemphigus; species Pemphigus obesinymphae. Next base: position 64,859 of record JAIPRL010001870.1, read on the forward strand.
TTCCATATTGTACCTATTACCTATTGTATTCATCTGTATGGCTTCCTTCGCTAGCATACATAGCCAGTGAGGTACCTATTGGTATGCTGTCGGTTATCATTGGTGTCATCGTCGCAGTCGCGTGAATTTGTGTGATACGTATTTTGTGTGGTATTCACAAACCATACAAGGAGTATGTACATCTGGTTGCCTATCCAGACAATATAAGGTGCAATATCTACAAATATATATATTTTTTTTACTCTCGGTTAATACCGAGTGGTCCTTCGATCGTCTCGTCCTTAATAGTGGACAGTAATCAAAATGTGGGTTGGTTGCATTTTGCAAAATGCATGACATAAAATGACCTATCCAATAGTAAATCAAATTTTTCATAAATTTGTGGGAAAATTGCATTCTGCATAATGCCATTCAATTGTAAGTCTTCTAATATTTTAATAATAAGTATATAAATCCCATATTTATGTTATAAAATATAATACATTATTATGAATGAAACTTAATTACGTGTACAAGATTTTTATGAATATGATTTTAACTAATTATTAGATCATGATTAGGTACTAAAATTGGCTCGATAAAACCAATAACATAATTTTCATAAATATATACACTGACCTATTCCATTAGCTGCCCAAATATTTTGTGAGTCATATCTCAATACTTTAGTAAAGTATTGAATAGCCAAATCTTGATGTCTTTTTTCTTGGTCTTTGTTTTTAGATGGTTGACATAAAGTTTCCAGCCAGATATTTCCAAGAGCAATTAATGTGTATGAATCATTAAAAGTTGATGGATTCTTAATGCAAATATAAATATATAATATTATTGAATTAAATATTATGTAGGGATTACATACCTTTACCACACGTTCAAATTTTTTCTGTGCAGGACCCCATTCCATTTTGTCCAAATGTAAATTTCCAAGTAATACCCAAGCATCAGGATGTTTAGTATCAATACGCAATGCTTCTTTAAACCAATCGGAAGCCTCATAAATCTGGTTACGATATCGAGCCATACAACCCAACCGCAAATAACCTATAACATACAATACAAAACTGCAGAAGTTCAATAACATAATTAAATAGTCAAATATTTTTTATACAATCTATATAATTAGGATGCTCCTTGAGGATATTTTTGTAAAAAGTTTCAGCCTTCTGAAAGTGGCATTGTTTTTCAAAAATTCTAGCTAAATTGTATGAAATTGTAACTGCAATAGAATTATAATACTGTGGATTAGATTCAACCAATTTCTTTGATAAACTTATAGATTCTTCCAGTTTGGAACATGATTCGTCAAAATTTCCAAGCCTATAATGTCAAAATAATAGTACAGCTTATTTGGTAAAATGTTGATTATGATTCATACCTATAATTTAACGCTGCTATATTATTAAGTATTTCAGGGGTGATGTAATTATTTACACTGTTACGCATTACATCTATTGCTTTGGTATATGCAGATAATGATTCTTTTAAATCTGACTGTTCTAATAACTGCGCAAGTCTAATCCAAGATCCTACATCTTCTGGGAAATGCTGGGTTACCTAGAATACAGAAGGTTAATAAAAATAGTAATTTAATTAAAAACCAAACCAAATAAGTACTGCTTTTAGATGAATTTTTGCAATATCTCGTTTCTGTTGAATTTTTGAATCAGCATACAAAGAACCAAGGATTTTCATTGTATCATAATTTCCTGGTTGAACTTCAAGAACTTTTTCAAAACATTGAATAGCCTAAATTAGTTCCAAAAACAAAAATGAATAAATACCTGTATATTATAATGATATAGTAAAAAATGTATTTAAAATATTACATTTTCTAAATCACCACTATGTAAATACATTTGTCCTAAGCCATAATGGGGAAGAACAAATTTAACTGGTGCAATCAGAGTTGCTTGATAATAGTATTGAAAGGCTTGTTCATAATTATTCTAAAAATTGTGTCATATTAAAAATATTTAACTGTATATTATATTGGTAAAAATAACATTACTACCTGTACATGAAATACTCTAGCTATTTGATAATAACTCTGTGCACGCATAGCATTATTCTCCGTATTTTCTAATGCATTTCTAGAAAGTAATTCAGACTGTGTATAATCTTTTTTAAAGAACAAATGATTGGACAAATGGTTTAACACAATTGGATTGGTTGAATCAATTGTATATGCCTGTGATAACATATTTACACCTAGTTTAATTTCACTAAGATTTTCTCCATTCAACATCATCACAGCGAGACCAACTAATGCACCCATACATTTAGAATCTAACTGTAAAGCCCGTTCAAATGCTAATTGTGCTTTTTCAATATTTCCTAATTTCAAAAAACAATGTGCTAAACCCAATCGAACTTCCGCAGGGCACATGGGGTTACAATATAATGCATTTTTATAATGTGTTAAAGCTGCACTGTAATTATTTGTGTGGAATGCAACACATGCTTTGCCCAATTGAGCTGGTATATTATTAGACCATTGATTCAATACAAAATCGAACATTGCATCTGCCTGTTTAATTTTATCTCCTTCTAATAAGTGCAAGAAGGCTCGACCCAATAGATGATTCTGCAAAATGTACAAAATACTCAGATAAGTTTTAAAAAAAATATGAAATGACAAAATTCTTACCGTGTCATACATAATGATTTTATCAGCTGTTGTATAAAGTTGTGAAGCTTTAGAAAAAAGTTTACAGCGTACATCTTTATTATTTTCCCTACTGGCCATTTGCATATAATAAGCAGCTAATAAGTCTAAAGCTCTCATCTGATCCTTATTGCTGTTCTTATACTCTAAATTAGCATAATTTTGTGAAGACTCTAACAATCCAATGAAAGCAGTACAATTTTTTCTTTTATAATACTCCAACTAAACATTAAATAAAAAAATTTAAATAAATTCTACTTATTCAAATCTAATAAACTAAATGTTAAATAAAACATACAGCTAAATTAATCCATATGTATAAATTTGAGTTTTCAGACTTTAAAATGTCGATAATCTCATCATACTCTGGTAAATTATCTAGTTGTATTTCAATGACCTAAAACAAAAAATGTTTAAAAATTTTTATTTTAAATATTTCCTTTAACAACAATCATTTAAGGTTATACAATTTGTAACAAAAAGAAATAATTACAAAACAGATAGGTAATGCACTAATGAGCGATTATACAAATTTAAAATAAGTATATTTTTATATAACGTCGAGGTCACCAAAATGTGCGGGCCAGGTGCTTGAAATAATATTACGGGCGTCTGGGTACCAAATTAATTCGTGCGCTTTATTTCACCGATCCTTCCACCTTTTGTCTTGTGTGTATGTGTACGTATTATATGTGGTGTATGCTTAAAAACTATGAAAAAAGGGGTAACTAATTGTAAAAAAAATGGTAACTCAGGTATACGGTAATTAAGATTGTGTATTGCTGGTACAATAATTCAATAATTTAATGATAAACAAATATAAAAATTCACAGCAACACAGAAATAACAGTATAAATAATAATAATAATAATAATAATAATAACTCACGCAGACTGGCCAGCCGCTACGTACCTATCCTAAATAAATAAAGTACAACACAAAAATAATAATAACAATAAATTAAGGCAATTTGAGCCGAAACAATAATAAAAATACAATAATATTAGCTATTAGATCCTATATATACTATGTACATGCGAGGCCATTAGAGCTTAAAAACAAATTATAATTTGTGCCGTGCGATTATCATAATTACTGTAGGTAATATCGGCGGCGAGTAATTATTTTAATATTACTACATCGGGGCGGCAACATCCTCCCCCCGTTTAAAGTTGTAATTTTTAAAAGTTTCATCTTTATCTATTGGAAGCCAACATAGCTTTACCACAGGTCTTTTTATTTCCGTACTATTAGATATGCGTAACGATACTACTCGCACAATACCATCTTTCTCTGGATGAACCTTTGTTATTTTGCCCAGTTTCCATCCACTAGATGGGATGCAGTCCTCTTTTATTATTACTATGTCACCAATACTCATTGCAGTCCTCTTTGCTATCCATTTTCCTCGTACCTGAAGTTGTGGTAAGTACTCATTGTGCCAGTGATTCCAAAAACTTTGCATCAAGGCTTGTATGTATTTCCAACGATGAAGATCTTTAATTGACTCATGTTCCATGTTTTGCTCTGGTTGCACCAATAATGACCCACCGACCAAGAAGTGGGCTGGGGTAAGAGTTTCTGGCTCTGATGGGTCACTGTTTAGTGAAGTTATTGGCCTTGAGTTAACACATTCTTCAATTTGACACAGTAGAGTGTAAAGCTCTTCTAAATTGAGACGGCTGTCCTTCAATATACGATTTAAATGGTGCTTTGTTGTTTTCACTACACTCTCCCATAGTCCTCCGAAATGGGGAGATGAGGGAGGATTGAACTTCCATTCAATCTCTTCACGAGCCATATTTGAATCACAGTTTTGTAGATAAAAAACCAGCCTCTTTTTGAGCCCCCACAAAGTTAGTCCCGTTGTCCCTATGGATTTTTGAACACTTCACTCGGCGTGACATGAATCGACGTAGAGAAGCTATGAACGCACCACTTGTTAGACCAGTGGTTCCCAACTCAACACTACGTACGGACCATTTTTAAAAATTTTCCACCGTCACGGACCACAATCTGGTTTCACCCCCTTCCCCTCTTCATATCAAATTTTTTTTATTCTTTTATAGTTTATAATAAAATAAATAATACAATAATAATAATAATAATAAATAATATTTATTGACTTCAGATTATTTTAACAAAAAAGGCGATACAAATTTAAATTTTGGTGTTCAATCAATATGGAAACTACATTTTACAAATTTAAACTGACTGTAATTTAATGTGAAAAAAATGGTACAATTTTACATTAATAAGTATTTAATTAATGTGATTTATTGGCGTGTGCTTCTTTGACCAGTTGTGGGATCCTTGGAATGATACTGTTGCTCAATGCAAGTCGCATATCGTCACTTGGATTCAGACGATTTCGTTGTTTTTTTTTTGTGGTTAAAAGTGATGAAAAACCTTGCTCACATAAATATGTAGTTGAAAAAACCATGAGGTAACGTAATGCTGTTTGACGAATGTTTGGATATCCCATGGCCTTTTTACACCAAAAGTCTTCTAAGTTCGCATTAAGTTTAAACGAATTTTTCAAGTTGCTGTCATTCTGAAGTTCTATTAATTCTTCTTGCATTTCATCACAAACATTCTTGACTTCAACATTAAAAGGATTACGAATTAACTTCTTTACAGCATCAGTGGCCGCTACACCATATTCTGGAAAGTATCTGGTAAATTCCTCTTTAAGGATTTGTAAATGTTGTAATACATTATTCTGAATATTTTCAGTAAAACATTTGTAGTGTTTATCACCAATAAGAATTCGTAAAGTAGGAAATGCAAAAAAATTTTCCACTTGAATTTTATCAATCCAAAGATTTATTTTACTTACAAACGCGCGAACTTTATCTTCAAATACGAAAATATTCGAGGAACCTTCAAGTTTTCCATTACCAGAACCTTAAAGTTGCAAATTTAGATGATTTAAATGAGCAAATATGTCAACAAGATAAGCAATTTGCATTTCAATTTTCGGCTCACAAAGTTGCTCATGTAAATATTTCATATCTTTCTCGATTAAAAAAACTTTCAACTCCTCTCTAAGCCCAAATAAACGCGCCAACATATTTCCTTTCGAAAGCCACCTTGTTTCAGTATGAAATAATAATGTCTCGTGCTCAGAGTCCATATTTGCACATAGTTTTTGAAAAACACGTGTATTGAGTGCACTATTTTTAACAGCATTGACTAATTGTATGGATATTTTCATTGCAAAAGCTAGATATTTTGGTAACGTTTTGGACGCCAACGCTTGTCGATGTATAATACAGTGCGTTGTTAAAGTGTTGGGATTTTTTTGTTTTACCAATGTAGCTAAGCCCGAACGTGACCCAAGCATAGCAGGAGCGCCATCGGTACAAAATCCAGCAAGGTTTTCCCACATAAGTTGATGTTTCTCAAAATAATCAAGAATTA